>LNAC01000005.1:10313752-10382986 GCA_002007465.1 Ailurus styani
TCTATGTGGCATAGACATTTTCACAATATTTGTTTTTCCAATCCATGAGCATGGAAGGTTTTTCCATTTCTTTGTGTCTTCCTCAATTTCTTTCATAAGTGTTCTATAGTTTTTAGCGTAAATATCCTTTACCTCTTTNGGGTATCTTATGGTTTTGGGTGCTATTATAAATGGGATCGACTCCTTAATTTCTCTTTCTTCTGTTTTGTTATTGGTATATAGAAATGTANAGGTATCTTATGGTTTTGGGTGCTATTATAAATGGGATCGACTCCTTAATTTCTCTTTCTTCTGTTTTGTTATTGGTATATAGAAATGTAGCTGATTTCTGTGCATTGATTTTATATCCTGACACTTTACTGAATACTTGTATGAGTTCTAGCATTTTTGGTGTGGAGTCCTTTGGGTTTTCCACATAAAGTATCATATAATCTGCAAAGAGTGAGAGTTTGACTTCTTTGCCAATTTGGATGCATTTTATTTCTTTTTTGTTGTCTGATTGCTGAGACTAGGACTTCTAGTACTATGTTGAATAGTAGTAGTGATAATGGACAGCCCTGCCGTGTTCCTGACCTTAGGGGGAAAGCTCTCAGTTTTTCTCCATTGAGAATATTTGCTCTGGGTTTTTCGTAGATGGCTTTGATGATATTGACGTATGTACCCTCTATACCTACACTGTGAAGAATTTTGATCAAGAAAGGATGCTGTACTTTGTCAAATGCTTTTTCAGCATCTATTGAGAGGATCATATGGTTCTTGTTCTTTCTTTTATTAATGTTTTGTATAACATTGATTGATTTGCGAATGTTGAACCAACCTTGCAGTCCGGGAATAAATCCCACTTGGTCATGGCGAATAATCCTTTTAATGTACTGTTGGATCCAATTGGCTAGTATTTTGTTGAGGGTTTTTGCAACCATGTTCATCAAATATATTGGTCTGTAATTCTCCTTTTTGATGGGGTCTTTGCCTGGTTTTGGGATCAAGGTAATGCTGGCCTCATAGAATGAGTTTGGAAGTTTTCCTTCCATTTCTATTTTTTGGAACAGTTTCAGGAGAATAGATTTTAATTCCTCTTTAAATGTTTGGTAGAATTCCCCTGGCCCTGGGCTCTTGTTTATTGGGAGATTTTTGATAACTGCTTCAATCTCCTTATTGGTTATGGGTCTATTCAAGTTTTTAATTTCTTCCTGGTTCAGTTTTGGTAGTTTATATTTCTCTAGGAATGCATCCTTTCTTCCAGATTGTGAAATTTGCTGGCGTAGAGTTTCTCATAATATGTTCTTATAATTGTATTTCTTTGGTGTTGTTTGTGATCTCTCCTCTTTCATTCATGATTTTATTAATTTGAGTCCTTTCTCATTTCTTTTGGATAAGTCTGGCCAGGGGTTTATCGATCTTATTATTTCTTTCAAAGAACCAGCTCCTAATTTCATTGATTTGTTCTACTGTTCTTTTGGTTTCTATTTCGTTGATTTCTGCTCTGATCTTTGTTATTTCTCTTCTCCTACTGGGTTTAGGGTTTCTTTGCTGTTCTTTCTCCAGCTCCTTTAGATATAGTGTTAGGTTGTATACTTGTGACCTTTCTTGTTTCTTTCTTTTTTTAAAAAAGATTTTATTCATTTATTTGACAGAGAGAGAGAGAGATTACAAGTAGGCAGAGAGCCAGGCAGAGAGAGGAGGAAGCAGACTCCCTGCTCAGCACGTGAAGGCAGAGGCTTTAACCCACTGAGCCACACAGGCACCCCCCCTTTCTTGTTTCTTGAGAAAGGCCTGTCTTGCTATATACTTTCCTCTTGAGACTGCTTTTGCTGTGTCCCAAAGATTTTGAACATTTGTGTTTTCATTTTCATTTGTTACCATTAATTTTTTAAATTATTCTTTAATTTCCTGGTTGACCCATTCATTGTTTAGTAGAATGTTCTTTAGCCTCCATGTATTTGAGTTCTTTCCAGCTTTCCTCTTGTGATTGAGTTCTAGTTTCAGAGCATTATGATCTGAAAATATGCTGGGAATGATCCCAATCTTTTGGTACCAGTTGAGACCTGATTTGTGACCCAGGATGTGATCTATTCTGGAGAATGTTCCATGTGCACTAGAGAAGAATGTGTATTCTGTTGTTTTGAGATGGAATGTTCTGAATATATCTGTGATGTCCAACTGCTCCAGTGTTTTATTTAAAGCCTTTATTTCCTTGTGGATCTTTTGCTTAGGTGATCTGTTCATTTCAGTAAGGGGTGTCTTAAAGTCCCCTACTATTATTGTATTATTGTTGATGTGTTTCTTTGATTTTGTTATTAATTGGTTTATATAATTGGCTGCTCCGATGTTAGGAGCATAGATATTTAAAATTATTAGATCTTCTTATTGGACAGATCCTTTAAGTATGATATAGTGCCCTTCCTCATCTCTTATTATACTTTTTGGCTTAAAATCTAATTTATCTGATATAAGGATTGCCACTCCAGCTCTCTTTTGATGTCCATGAGCATGGTAAATTGTTTTCCACCCCCTCACTTTAAATCTGTAGGTGTCTTTGGGTCTAAAATGAGTTTCTTGTAGACAGCCTATTGATGGGTCTTGCTTTTGATGTTTTTGTTGTTGTTTTTTAATCCATTCTGATGCACTGTGTCTTTTAATTGGGGACATTTAGACCATTTACATTCAGGGTAACAATTGAGAGATATGAATTTAGTGCCATTGTATTGCCTGTATGGTGCCTGTTACTGTATATTATGTCTCTTCCTTTCTGGTCTATGTTTCTTTAGGCTCTCTTTGCTTAGAGGACCCCTTTCAATATTTCCTGTAGGGCTGGCTTGGTGTTTGCAAATTCCTTTAGTTTTTGTTTGTCCTAGAAACTTTTTATCTCTCCTTCTATGACATCCTAACGGGATATAGTATTCTTGGCTGCATATTTTTCTCGTTTAGTCCTCTGAATATATCATGCTTGTTCTTTCTGGCCTGCCAGGCTCTGTAAATAGGTCTGCTCTCAGTCTAATATTTCTACCATTGTATGTTACAGACCTCTTGTCCTGAGCTGCTTTCAGGATTTTCTCTTTGTCACTAAGACTTGTAAGTTTTACTATTAGATGATGTGGTGTGGACCTATTTTTATTGATTTTGAGGGGGGTTCTCTGTGCCTCCTTGATTTTAATGCTTGTTCCCTTCGCCAAATTAGGGAAATTCTGTACTATAATTTGCTCCAATATACCTTCTGCCCCTCTCTCTCTTTCTTCTTCTTCTGGGATCCCAATTATTCTAATATTTCTACATCTTATGGTATGACTTATCTCTTGAATTCTCCCCCTCATGGTCCAGTAGTTGTTTGTCTCTCTTTTCCTCAGCTTCTTTATTCTCCAACACTTGGTCTTCTATATCACTAATTCTCTCTTCTGCCTTATTTATCCTAGCCGTAAGAACTGCCATTTTTTATTGCACCTCACTAATAGCTTTTTTTTTTTAATCTCAACTTGGTTTGATTTTAGTTCTTTTATTTTTCCAGGAATGGTTTTTATTTCTCTAGAGAGGGATTCTCTATTATTTTCCATGCTTTTTTTAATCCAAGTTAGCACCTTGATAATCATCATTCTGAACTCTAGTTCTGACATATTACTAATGTCTGCATTGATTAGGTCCGTAGCCATCGTTACTGGCTCTTGTTCTTTTTTGTGGTGATTTTTTCTGCCTTGTTATTTTATCCAGATAAGAATAGATGGATGAGAGAACAAAATACTAAAGGGTAGCAACGACCCCAGAAATATATACACTGATATAATCAGAAGAGACCTGAAACTGGGGAAAGAAGAAAGAGTGGGAAAAAAAAAAGATAGAGAAAAAAAAACCTATATCTATCTATATCTATATCTATTTCTATATCTGTCTCTGCCTCTATCTCTAGATCTATTTCTATATCTATATATCTATATCTATATCTATATCTATATCTATATATCTTTTAGACTGGTGAATTGAGCAGACCCTAAATGTATACAAAAATGAGTTTAAATATAATGAACGGATAAAATATGACTAACAATGAAAATTTAAAAAAGATTTTTTAAAAAGGTATTGATAAAATAAAATAGTTAAAAAACTTTAAAATAGGGAAGAGGAAAAAATTTAAAAGAAAAGAGTAAGAAAAAAATAAAATTCAAAGAATTTAACTTTGAAAGACTAAAGAATCATGGGGGAAAAGCCATAAATTCTATGTGTTGCTTTCCCCTAGCTCTGGAGTTCCACAATTCTCAGTGATCAGTGAACTTGTTCTTGGATGGATGGTCTTGGTGATCTTCTGGGGGAGGAGCCTGTTGCTGTGATTCTCAAGTGTCTTTGCCTGAGGCGGAATTGCACCACCCTTGCCAGGGGCCAGGCTAAGTAATCAGCTCGGGTTCGCTCTCCGGATCTTCTGTTCACTGAATGCTTCCTGTACAATTTTGGAGGACGGGAATGAAAATGCAGCCTCCCAATCTCCGAGCCAGAGGAGATAGCCCTGTTTAGAATCTCCAAACCCAGCAGATTCCTGCAGTACACTCCCGTGCTGCTTCTCCCGGAGGAGGAAGGAAAGGATCTCTCCAGATACGCCACTTGTGGAGTCCCTGCTCAAAGAGCAGTGGCCCAACTGTGCTTTGGATCACAGTTTAAGGTAACACTGAGCTGAGAGACACCTCCTCAGCTTGGCTCCATCTCTCCAGTCAGCTTCTCTTCTCTGATACCTGGGAGCTCTGTTGCTCTCAAATACCCCTGGTCTTTTTGTGTCCCCGTGGGTCCTGAGACCACACTGTCCCTGCGAGGGCTTCACCCCCTGCTTAGCTTCTGGGTCAACGTCCCTCAGTGGATCAGACTTCTAAAAGTTCCAATTTTGTGCTCCATTGCTCTCTCTCTTGCTGGGAGATGTCCCCTCCCCCCAGGGTCTATTTTCCTGTCGCTTCAGATTCACCTTTCCGCACATCCTACCTTCTGGAAAGTGATCAATTTTCTGTTCCTAGAATTGCTGCTCATCTTCTCTTTGATCTCCTGCTCAATTTGTAGGTGTTCAGAATGGTTTGATAACCATCTGGGTGTATTTCTGGCACCTGATGATAATCGGTCTCCTACTCCTCTGCCATCTTGATCCCCCTCCCTCTGAATGATTCTTTCAATGTACTGTTGTTTTGGTTTGCTAGTCTTCTGGCTTGCCAAGTTTATGTTGAAAAATCTCCAGCTAGCCTTATAGGTTTTCCCTTGCAAGTTAATGACATCTTTTTTCTTGCTGCTTTTAAGATTTTTTTTCTTTATCATTATATTTTGCAAATTTAATTACAATATGTCTGGGTGTTGACTGGCTTTTGTTGATTTTGATGGGAGTTCTCTGTGCCTCCTGGATCTGGATGTCTGTCTCCTTCTCCAGACTAGGGAAGTTTTCAGCTATTACTTCATCAAATAAATTTTCTGCCCCCCTTTTTCTCCTCTTCTTCTGGGCCTCCTATAATATGAATGTTATTACATTTGATGGAGTCATTGTGTTCCCTAAATTTATTCTTGTGTTCCATATTTCTTTCTGTCTTTTGTTCAGCTTCATTGCTTTCCATTAATTTGTCTTTTAGGTCATTAATAAGTTCCTCTGCATCTTCCAGCCTGCTGTTCATTTCATTAAGCATGTTTCTAATTTCATGTATTATGCTCTTCATCTCTGATTAATTCTTTTCAAAATCTTTTATCTCTGTGGTAAGGGTTTCATTGATGTCCTCTGTCCTTTTCTCAAACCCAATGAGTATCCTTATGATGATTATTTTAAACTCTTCATAAGGAATGTTACTCATATCTGTTTCACTTACATCTCTGGCTGTGACCTTATCTTGTTCTTTCATTTGGGATAAATTCCTTTGTCTTCTCGTTTTCTCTAAGCCTCTGCTTTCTTCCATGTTTTAGATGAGCCAGTTATGTCTCCTTCTCCTGAAAGTAATGGCCTTATCAAGAAGAGGTCATGTAGTGCTCAGGGCCTGGTGCTTCAGGGAGTGTCTCCAGTGTATGCTGCATGTGCTCTGCAGTTGTGTTTTGGCTTATAATAAATGCTAATGGTAATAAAGTTAGCCATTAAAAATAAGCTGATCAAAGAATTTTGAGGACTACTGATAGCAAAAGGTATTTCAAATAGGCTTAGTAAATGGGCTGTTCTTTTCTTTTCTTTTTTTAAGATTTTATTTATTTGAGAGAGAGAGAGAATGAGAGAGAGAGAGAAAGATAAAGAGAAAGGAGTATGGGGAGGGGCAAATAGAAAGAGAGACGCAGACTCTCCCACTGAGCATGGATCCCAATGTGGGACTCGATCTCAGGACCCTGGGATCGTGGCCTGAGCCAAAGGCAAAAGCTCAACTGACTGAACCACCCAGGCACCCCTGGGCTGTTGATCTTTTTCAAAGCCTCGAACTCTAAGAGAAGAATTTGAGACACTGAATAGTGGACTGTAACTAAATTTAAGGTGCTTGGGATATTTGTAAATGGATAATTTTACTAATGATATTAAGTAACTGAAAGTAGTCAATTAACTGTGATACATAATCCGTTTCTTGGAAAGTTTCTATCTTAAAGTGCACCTATCCATAATGTGCTCCACTTGACTGTCATGTGGCATTTCATGTCTACCTTATGTTTTGTAAATAATCTTCACCAAGAATTCATGTTTAGTTCTACATCAGGTAATTTAGCAATTAGTCAACTTCCTGCTGGTTTTATCCTATACTTTTTAAAAGCATGTTTTCTTAACCAAGGCTTCTTATACACAAGTCCCCAATGCAACTTCATATTTTTATCTGTGAAACCTGTTTTCTTCTTATCAGTTACTTTCAGGCACCAAGAGTCTTAACTGTGTTATCAGATCTTTGCCTAGATTTTTTCTATGTTAAACTATGCTGTCCAGTCACCATGCAGCATTTCTTTGCCTACTTAAATCTCTATAGTTGCATTATCTTGGAATTCTTGTCTTTGTGCATTATCTGCATCTCAGCAACTCACTTCTTTCTGTGTACTGCCAGTGCCAACTACTTCTTGACTTCATGACAATCTCAATACAATGCACTTTTCCTCAAGCATATATTCAAATACTTAACAATGGATGTGCCACAGACCAATCACTAAGAACAGAGAAAGGTCAAAATGCTAAAGTAGGGTCTGGAAGTCAACTGCCATGTCAGGCATTAACAACCTCATTACTTAATACTGAAGTTGGTGGAGTTCTCAGGAGCAGATTTCCGGAGCTGCTAAAAGAAGGAATATTCAGGAGGCAAAGGGGAGTCATTTTTTGCCCAATGATATGGAGCTATTTGAATATTTGAATTATTTGAATATTTAGTCCACTGGTTTTGCTGTGCTAATGGTTAGGAATAAATGTCAGCCCTGCGATACTTGACTAAGTAATTACTCTTTAATTACCTGTGCTGGGTTTACTATTTTTTCTCTGTATCTAATTTTGAAACTGGATTTTCTTCTATAGGAAATCATGCTATATGTATGCTATAGACTGAAATTTTTTGTTTCCCCAAAATTCACATGTTGAAATATTAACTTCCACTGTGATGGTATGAGATTTTGAGGATATTAGGTCATAAAAGTGGACTCCTTATAATGGAATTAGTGCCCTTATACACAAAACCCCAAAGAGCTCTCTCACTCCCTCTGCCATGTGAGAACATAGCAAGGAAGCAGCCATCTATGAAACACAAAGCAGGTCCACACCAGATACCAAATCTTCTGGCAATTTGATCTTAGGCTTTCTAGCTTCTAGAACTGTGAGAAATAAATTTCTGTTGTTTGTAAGCCATCCAGTCTATGGTAGTTTGTTATAGCAACCCAAACTAAGAGAGTGTAGTAATTCTAAAGTGTTTTTATGTTCCAGAGTATCTAAAGACATCATGCATTTTGTGTGTATGTGTGTGTGTCTTATCTGTAACATATTTTGTGCTATATCAATTAATAAAGTATACAGAAAGNTTGTGTGTATGTGTGTGTGTGTCTTATCTGTAACATATTTTGTGCTATATCAATTAATAAAGTATACAGAAAGTAGAGCTGAGTTTGGGGATGGGCAAGGGTTCAGAAGAATAAGAGCCATTATAGCCTGTGATATCTTGGTCAATTTGTAGAAGAACTTGAGAGGCTTCAAAGAAAGAAATTAAATAAGCGATAGTGAACTCTATGTATAGGAAGCCAAGAGTTTTGGCATGGGGTGAAGATATTCATGTCTTATTAGTAGACACTAAATAGGAGGGTCTGGTTGAAATCAAAATATCATTTTATAAAGTAGTAAGTGACATATTTAGAAATTATAATTATGGCCAAATTGTGTATGGATTTTAATAGCAAATTAATGAATTAATTTTAGTTTGTAATTTTGTTTTCAAATCCATAATTTAAAATGTGTCCTGGGAATTATAAAGTGCTTTTATGAACAGTGAGTTAGGGCAATTAATTTGGAAATGCTATGCAGAGGTATTAGAGGCTGGCAGAAGATTGTTAAAGTAATCCAGCAATAGTAATAGAAGGAGATAAATCAGACTGAAGAGAATGTCTTCATTGTGATTTCAGACCAGGAGAAGACAATGTCATAGATGACTCCTAACCTCACCTGTAACTGGCTCTAATTAGTATGGCAGTACTGTGGATAGAACAGAAGATATTTCACTATAATCCTTGTGGACTTTATGTACTCACTTTGTAGTCTTGAATTACTTCTGCTATACAAATAATAGAAAGCACTGGCAAATGGAATATGAAAGCTTCCTTCTATATTCTTAAGCCAATTAGGACATGCAGTTATAAATAAGGCTTATCCTATTACCATGATTATTACCATGGTAATAATCATAAAAATAAAACAATAATTAATAATTTTGAGCACTTGTAATTTACTATGCACTGTTTTAAGGATTCCATGACACATAGTAAATAACACATTAATTCTTACTCTTCTATTAGAGTAATAATAAGCTCTTAACCAGTGAAGAAACTGAGACACAGAGCATTCTAGTTCATTGTCCAGTGTTGCATAAGCTATAAAAATAAACAGAGTATGACCGAAGTAATAATGCCCAAATCATCTATGTATGAGAAAAAAATTCAGATTGCTTTGAAGTTTCAAGCCCTTTAAGTTATACTATAAAATGTTTCAGAGTGCCAGGGTAGCTCAGTGGGTTAAAAGCCTCTGCCTTCAGCTCAGGTCATGATCTTAGGGTCCTGGGATTGAGCCCCGGTCATGCTGCCTGCTCCGTAGGGAGCCTGCTTCCTCCTCTCTCTCTGTCTGCCTCTCTGCCTACTTGTAATCTCTATCTCTCTGTCAAATAAATAAATAAAGTCTTTAAAAAATAAATAAAATCTTTAAAAAACTGTTTCAGGTTTTCAGGACAAGACTAAGAAATGAATAAGAATATTATCTGGATTCACAGGATGTTTTCTTGGTACCAATTATTGTAACATTTAAATGTAGATACAGTGTTTGTCAGCTATATTAAAATTACATAATTGTAATAACAATTTTTATATATTAAGTTTAATATTTAAACATTTTGAAATGTATATTAAACATTATAATATTAAACATTATATTACAACATATGTTTTATGTTTTATACTACATAGATCATATATTTTTCTTCCTGAACCTTTTATTTTTTTATTTTTATTTTTATTTTTTTTTAAAGATTTTATTTATTTATTTCACAGCGGGAGAGAGATCACAAGGAGGCAGAGAGGCAGGCAGAGAGAGGGGGGGGGGAAGCAGGCTCCCTGCCAAGCAGAGAGCCCGATGCGGGCCTCAATCCCAGGACCCTGAGATCATGACCTGGGCCGAAAGCAGAGGCTTCAACCCACTGAGCCACCCAGGCGCCCTTCCTGAACCTTTTAATCAGGATTTTATAAAAGAAAAAAGTGGCCCAAGTGGTTTCTTCAGAATAATATCATTAAAAATTATAATAATATTTAAAAATATGCCCAAATTTACCTTATTTTCTTACTCATTCCTAAATTATACTTACACTTTAAAATTATGAAGGTAAACTGAGGTAACTCAGATCTTGTACTTATGGTAGCATTTTGACTTTTATTTATGTGAATGCATAAAAGAACCTCCTTTTTCTAAACATAATTCTGCATGCTCTTGGACCTTGAAGCTGAAGGCTTAAATAAACATCCATTTTAATGACAGGATCTTAATAATTTCAGACATGTTTTTTCCATTGCTTTGTGAAAAAAGAAGAAACCACATGCAAAGTTTATGAATATGAATTATTATGGTTATTTACATTTATTTTATCTTTTTTATATGTATGACTCTTCAATAAGATGGTATTTGAATCAATTGTCTTTTAAAAACACTTATAAAAAGAAATAATATGCATATTTTTCATTGGCTAAATGACATATCTTTGCTTATTCCAGCATCCCTTTTTTCTCTTTTTTTTTTTTTAAGATTTTTTATTTATTTATTTGACACAGAGAGAGAGAGATTACAAGTAGGCAGAGAGGCAGGCAGAGAGAGAGGAGAGAGGAGGAAGCAGGCTCCCCGCCGAGCAGAGAGCCCGATGCGGGCCTCGATCCCAGGACCCTGGGATCATGACCTGAGCCGAAGGCAGCGGCTTTAACCCACTGAGCCACCCAGGCGCCCCCTTTTTTCTCTTTATCACTATTTCCCTAACACATAGAAACAGATGTGTATGACACGGGGAAATGTAAATGAAAGTGATACAAATACTAGTGTTCATAGGTTTTAGTTATAATACTTTTTAAACTGGCATTAATAGCAATGCTCTTATGGTTTGTGAGTCTTACCTGAAGTGAAAATTTGAAAACCAACACACTAAAAGTTATGAGAGGAGGCAAGTATGTTTCCAACCAATAACACAAAAAGATTTTTAAAAAATTGATACATTGTCTAATACTAGTTAACATAAAGGAAATGATGAAAAAACTTGATGTTATTTAAAGATTACATTCCATTGTCTTTTGAATTACAGGGTTTTGAGACATGTACTCTTATTTATTTATATTTTTTTTACCTTTACATCTAATACATTTTTTTTCTCTCTATCTGCTTTCAAGATTTTTCTCCATCAGTTTTGTTCAACATTCTAATAACGATCTCCCTTGGTCTGATTATCTTTGTGTCTCTCTGTTTAGAGTTCTTTGAGCTTCTTAAACCTGGTTAGTTGCATTTTTATTCTTCTTCAAATTTGCTATTGCCATTAATATTAAATATTTCCCTAGAGTTTACTGATAAAATATCATTCTTTTCCAATTATTTTTACTTTGTACTTTATTTTGGATAAAGTTCTATGCCTTTAACTTCACGATCTTTTCTTCTGCTTTGCCCAATCTGTTTTTAATCTCATATCCTTTCTTTTTTTTCATTTCAGAAAGTATATTTTACATTTCAAGATCTACTTGGTCTTCTGCTTTATACTTGACAGTTCTATTTTTATGACAGTCATGCTTTTCTCTATATTTTTTAACATATTTATAAGACTTATAATAGCTCTTTTTCCTTATTATTTTGGGGTTTATTTATTTATTTATTTATTTGAGAATAGTTGATACACAATGTTACATTGGTTTCAGGTGTACAACATAACGATACTACATCTCTGTAGGTAATGCTACGTTCACCACAGTGTAGCGACCACAGTGTTATTGCACCACAGTGCAGCTATCACATATAACCATACAGTGCTATACAATATCATTGGCTATTCCTTATTCTGTACATTTTATTCCCATGACGTATTCCATTGTTGGAAACCTGTATTTCCCACTCCCCTTCACCCTTTTGCCTATCCACCAGTATACCTCCCCTCTGGCAACCATCCTTTTGTTCTCTGTATTTACAGAACTGATTCTGCTTTTTGTTTATTTATTCTTTTGTTTTGTTTTAGATTCCACCAATGAGAGATAATATGGTATTTTTCTTTCTCTGTCTTGTTTTGCTTAGCATAACCCTCTAGGTCTAACCGTTCTTCTTCTGAAGTTCAAATCAAAGAATCGAATTGGTCTTAATAAAAAAGAATGAATATATTTGGTGATAGCCCAAATAGTCAGAAAGTAGCATTCCTATTTTAGAGGACATATTAAAAAGCATAGGGAAAAGGAATATACAACTGCTGCTAATTGCCCAAGTAACCAAGTTAATAATATTCTATCATTGTTTGATTTTGATTTGTTATGTGACTTAATAATTCAAAAAAACTGGGGTGCCTGGATGGCTCAGTCATTTAGATGTCTGCCTTCGGTTGGGGTCATGATCCTGGGGTCCTGGGATTGAGCCGTGTGTCAGGCTCCCTGCTCTGTGGGCAGTCTGCTTCTCCCTTTGCCCCTCCCCCTGCTTGTGCATTTTCTCTCTCTAACTTACTCTCTCCCAAATAAATAAAATCTTAAAAAAAATAAATCAAAGAAACTGTTATATATAATGCATGTATTCACACCCATACATATTCATATATACACCAATTTCTATCATACACTACTCACAAAATAAATCCTAAATGGATGATATATCAAAATGCTTCTTTAAAAAAGCTATAAATGTACCTGATTTTATTTTATTTTAGTTTTTCAAAGATTTTATTTATTTATTTGTCAGGAAGAGACAGTGAGTATAAGCAGGGGGAGTGGCAGGCAAAGGGAGAAGCAGGCTCCCTGCCCAGCAAGGAGCCTGATGTGGGATTCAATCCCAGGACCCTGGGATCATGACCTGAGCCGGAGGCAGATGCTTAACCAACTGAGCCACCCAGGTATCCCCAAAATAAATGTACCTGGTTTTAGATTCTGACACTAAAGATCATTTCTACATTTAGAAATTTCTTTCTACCAATTTATTTTTCTCCCAGTTATAGGTCATGGTTTTCTGCTGCTATGAAAACTTGGTAAATTTTTATGAGGTGTTGGACATTGTAAAGTTTACAATTATCTATACCAGTTTTAATGTTTCTTTAAATAGTATTACACATTGTTTTTTCATGTAGTCAAGTTATTTTAGGTCAGTTGAATACTCCTAAATCTTGTTTTTAAGCTTTGTTATGGTATGGAGAGACTAGCCTTCACTTTGGGTCTAATTTTTTTCTACTCTCAAAGCATGACACTTTAAAGACACTGCCTTGGGGTGCCTGGGTGGCTCAGTGGGTTAAAGCCTCTGCCTTTGGCTCAGGTCATGATCTCAGGGTCCTGGGATCAAGCCCCACATCGGGCTTCCTGCTCAGTGGGGAGCCTGCTTCCTCTTCTCTCTCTGTCTGCCTCTCTGCCTACTTGTGATCTCTCTCTCTGCCAAATAAATAAATAAAATCTTTAAAAAAAATAAAAATAAATAAAAATAAAAAATAAAATAAAGACACTGCCTTATGTCCTATGTAATACAAAGCTTCTCTAATAATCACAATATATGTATAAAGAGCATTAGACAAAATTCAACACTCATTCACGATAAAAACCCCTCAGCGAATGGGGAATAGAAAACTTCTTCACCCTGATAAAGAACATACACAAAATATAGTTAAGATGATATTTAGTGGTGAAAGAGAGTTTTATTTTTCTCTAATATTGAGGAAAAAACAAGGATATTTGCTCTTACTCCTTCCATTTACCTTAAAGCAAGAAAAAAAATAAAATTCATACACATCAGAAAGGAATATAAAGCTATTTTCATTTAAAAACTACAGGACAGTCTGTATGTAAAAATCCCATAAGATTTCCAAAAAATTCACATAAGTTAATAAGCTAACAGGGTACACAATCAATATGTAAAAGTCTAATTGTATATTTAAGTGCTAGCAATAGATGTTTATAAATTGAAATTAAAAGTAAGTGCCCTTTATAAAAGGATTCAACAACATAGAATATTTATCGAAAATTTCATGAAAATATTTGCAAGACCTCTGTAACTGAAGACTTCTGACTGATGAAATAAAGACCAATATAGCTAAATAAAAACATTATGTGTAAGGATTAGAACATTTAGCATTTAAAAGATGTCCATTTTCTCCAAATTGATCTATAGATTAAATTCAATTCCATTTATAGAAATACAGAAATAAAGAAGTTGTTTCAAAATAGATATTTTAGACTTTTTATAAAAATAAAAAAGCTGTTTCTAAATAGATATCTTACTGCACCTCTGGGTTTCAACCTGGATTTTTAAATTAATCTATTTCAATCAAGATGCTATTAAAAATACATGTTGAAATTGTAACTGAGCCTAACCTTCTGAAAAAAATAAACAGAGAAAAAGTAGTTTAATACTCATTATCTGCAGGATGGCTATATTAAAAATGTGCTTTACAATAAACACAATACATAAGAATAAAAAGACAGTAGACATAGAGTTTGCCCAGATGCTCATTAAAATAAAAGGTTCTAGCAGATAGTGTCAGCGGGGGTGAAACAAGATTCAATCAAGGAGTTCACATGCGTTCTTCAATCCTGACTGCTAAAAACTGAATGAACATCCTGTTATATCAAGGGGCAGAGTCCTTAATACAAAATTCCATCTTAATATTTAAATATTTCTGTGACATTTTCAATCATTCTTTAGTTACAAAAGATATTTATTTTTTTATAAAAGATGCTCCTTTTTTTAAAAAAAAATTATTTATTTGACAGAGAGAGAACACAAGTAGACAGAGCGGCAGGCAGAGGGAGAGGGAGAAGCAGACTCCCCACTGAGCAGGAGGCCCAATGCGGGGCTCTATCCCAGGACCCTGAGATCATGACCTGAGCCGAAGGCAGCCACTTAACTGACTGAGCCACCCAGGCACACCATACAAAAGATACTTAATGAGAAAATGTGCAAGGATTGAAAGAAAATATACAGTAAAACTTGATACCCCAAGCTTTATAACAATATTAGAAAAAGCATGCTCACCCACAAACACACTCACAAAAATATATACACCAGATAATTTTCTTGAAAAATTATTTTCATGATATAGGATTTTAAGTTTAGAAAAGTTAAATATAAATTTTCCAGACTTAGAAATATGAGGACTTGATGTCAGAACTATGATTTGAACTTAGTTTTGTTACATTTTAGGAATGCCTGCATGGCTCAAGTTGGTTAAGTGTCTGCCTTCGGCTCAGGTCCTGATCCCAAGATGCTGGGATGGGATCCCATGTCAGGCTCCTTGCTCAGCGGGAAGGAAGCCTGCTTCCTCCCCTGTCTGCAGCTCCCCCTGCTTGTACTATCACTCTCTCTCTCTCTCTCTCTCTGACAAATAAATAAATAAATAAATTTGCTTCATTGTAAAGTGGAATATATTTGAATACATATGTATATATAGGAAATATTTATCACTTTTGTTATATTTCAGTTAGCTAATTATATAATACAAATGCTACATTTATAAGGGATTGAGCATAAATCTTTAAAAATAAGAAGATCTCCTCTAGCAAAAGAAAATTTAATCATGTGGAATTTATTGTAATGATCTAAAGATGATTTGGTAATGGGATTCTCATTATTATACTTACTAAATATTAGGGGTTTTTTGTTTGCTTTTCAGATACTAATATTATAGGATGTTCATATGCTAACAGCAGTGAGAGTAAGGAATGAGAGTAGATGGAATATGGTCCCACAGGCAGAGAAGTTGGCCTTGGAAAGAACCATGGATTGCCCATCTGGAATATTAGGAGGGAACTGAGAACGTGTGTGTGTGTGTGTGTGTGTGTGTAATGGTTTTGTAGATGTGTTTCTGGGAATGCATGAAATTTTTCTTCTGTTCTTTTTCTCAGTGAAATTGAAGTGCAAACGTAGACCACACACACAAACACAGTGCAGAAAATAGATAATGTTGAAGACCTGAGACTACTATTTTGAGAAAGATCTGCTTGCAGAGTTGTTCTTTTACTAATGATATCTAGAAACTTGAAACATGGGAGCGTTCATAACTAATGACACTGGCTCACAGTGTATAAACTGTACCAAAAAAATGTGATTTTCTGCTGAATATCTATTTCCTACTGGGAGTCTTCGAATGTGGTACCTGTTAGGCAAAGGGTGCCTATATGAATAACCCACAGTAAAAACTCTAGACACCGAGTCTCTGATGAACTTCTCTGGTAGAAAATATTTCATAAGTATTGTCACAACTGGTTACTGAAGGAGTTAAACACATTCTGTGTGACTCCACTAGGAGAGGATGTCTGCAGGCTTGTACCTGGTTCCCTCTGGATTTTGTCCGTTGTGCATTTTCCTCTGATTTTGCTTTGTATCTTTCATCATAATATGTCAAATCTGTGATTATTAATGTGTGAGAGTCCTGTGAGTCCTCCTAGCAAATAAACCTAAGGGTGGTCTTGGAGACCCCTTATTAGCACACACACACACACACACACACACACACACACACACACACACACACTACATGGTTAAAATATTGAAGAAGTTGGGTCAATTCCTTAGCCAATTTATGGTGAAAGGTCCCACTTTCTATCACTGTTGGGATTTTTTAAATCAAGTGTTGATGTATCTATGAGTATAGGATAAGTAATTATCTTTAAAAATGACAAAAGGGCCATAAGAATTTCAGAATTTATTCAGTTTTTCTAAATTCCTAAAAAATATATAGATATAAGATATGGTGTTAATAATTTAGAATTAGTGAGATCTTAAGGTTGAACTTGAAGAATCTATTTGGGTTTCTAACATACTATCTGCTTACTTAGAATTTAAGCTAATTCAAAATGAAGTATTAGAAATACTGGGCAGGAAATATAAAAATATTTTGTAAAGGATGTAGAAGATACAATCAAACTAGAAAAAAAGAATATGTATTTAAGAAAATAGAACTTTAATGAAAAGCAGAAGCCCTGCAGGAAAAAGAAAAAAAAAACTATTGATATTTTAAACACCAGTGTAGAGATAAAGAATTAATGGACTAAAAATTACATTTAAAGACATTTCTTAGAATTCAGGACATAAAGTGAAAGAGGTAGAAAATATGAAATAGAATATAAATGACATAGAGGATGGAATATATATGAAATCAGAGTCCCAAAATAATAGAAAAGAGAGACTTTGAAAGAGGTAATATTTGAAATAGAGTATTTCCAAAAATGATGATAAACTCTAATTTATAGTTTTAGGAAACTCAATAAACACAAAGCTGTATAAATAAAATGAAATATATTGTAAGCCACATAATAGTAAAACTACAGAATGTTAAAATCAGAGTTATATTAAAATATCCAGAGTATATAGGCAGTCTATCCTTAAAAAATAAAAATCAATACAAAAAATTGTCAATAGCAACACTGAAACTTGAAAGACAGTAGAATAATATCAAATTTTCAGAAGGAAGGAAATTCTCACACTATATCCTCAGTTTAATGCTAATTCATATATTAAAGTGGAATGTAACATTTTATACTAAAAGAAACTAACAATTTGCTATGCTAGACTTTGCTAAAATAACTTTTAAAGGGTGTAAATCAAGAAAATGGTAAATGACACCTCAGAAAATGTGAAATTCAATAAATAATCAGAAATAAAATGATAAGTATGTAATTACAAGAAAATGTCTACAGTATAAAACTAATGATAATGTCTAAATTTGGAGGGGAGAAGGCAGAGTTAACAAGATGTTGGGCAGTCCTACCCATGATAAAGAACAGAGATAAAAGGGGTTAACATGTTTTAAGATACTTAAGAGGTCTATATTTTTGTTTTCCCTTAACTTTGTATGTTACATTATTAAGAGCAATCAACAAACAATAGACATACAATAAACTGGCATTTAACTGTCATTCAGCGAGATGAAAAGTTTTTGCCATGCTTCTAATATTTGTTGAGTTTAACAAATTCAGATGCTGCATCAATACCACTTATATCATTATTTGAAGTGAGTTTCTTGTACATAACATGCAGTTGGATCATGTGGGTTTTTAAATTCAGTTTGCCAATCTCTGACTTTTAGTTGGTATGTTTAGAGTATTGACATTTAATGTAATTATAAACTTAGAGGTTGACTGAGGCATTTCATTTTTAGATTTGTTTGTTTCCTTTGTTCTTTATTTCTGTTTTTATTTTTTCTGTTTTCCTGTGGGTTCGTACTTATTTTACAATTTCATTTTTATTTACCTATATTATTCCTGAATATATCTCTTTGTAAAGATGTTTTAGTAGTTGCTCTATGTATTACATTATACATATATAATTTACCACTATTATTTATGTTCATCATCTTGAGTAAAGTGAAGAAAACATATGTCCCTTTTAGTCCCTTTACATTTTCCCCCATTAAAATAATTGTCTTAAACATTTCTTCTACATACTCAAGAACCACATCTGATGATATAATTTTTACTTCCACAGTCAAACATAATTTAGGAAACACATGAGTTTATTGTATTTACTTGCATTTTCACTTAATACATTTTTATTTCATCCTTTTTGATGTTCCATGATTCCTTCCTTTATCCTTTCCTTTCCATCTTAAGAACTTCCTTTAGCTATTCTTTTAGGGTAGCTTGTTTGGGAACAAATTGTCTTATCCCAGGCCTGAGGTGAAATTACTTGAATTTAATTAATTAACTCATAGGCCTATTGTAGTTTTGAAGATCAGTTTTATTCTGAAATCTGTAAGTAATTATTCATTACCTTGTCTCTTTCCAGAACTGTGGAAGTGTTACAAGAACTAAACCAATCATTGACATCTTGAATTGTTCCTAATCTTTTCTCAGTAGCCACGACTCTATCAAAAGGTCTTCAGGGAGAATGATCTATTAGAAGCAGGTAAGAAGTCAAAGATTTTTAATTTTAGGGTGAAATTTTATTATATAGAGAACTGGAATATCTCTAGTAAATCTGGATGATATGTGAACAGAGATTCTTCTTTGTCACTGCTTTCATTGTTTTTACTTAAGGTTTTTCATTACCAGGATTGTTATCATGAATAATCAGAGTCCTTTGAATTTCTATATTAGTATACCCCCCAAAATATATTAATATTTTTGTGCTTTCAAATCTTATTTCAAAACAGTCACAAGAGTATGATCACTGAAATCCCTATTACTGCCAACTCAGTATGTCCCAACTTGACTGAACTTCCACTTTTGTCCCTCAGTCTTCTAGAACTAGATTGTTTGGACTTTTAAGTTATATTCTGGCTTTTTAAAAAATGGTTTATCTACTAAACTTGTCTTTGGTCATATTCCTCTTAAATCCTATTCTTAATTTTTCTGATATTTAATTATATTGGGAGTCTGATATGATCTACAGATTAGATGTAAATCATTTAATCTTTGAAATAAAGATCTGGGAATGAGCGAAAGCAACCAGTCTTGACTGAGGATAGATCACTGTTCTCCCCTCCTGTTCATAATAGACATCAGCCTGGATCCCAGAAAGTAAACTGATAGGTTTGAAGGTGTGTCAAATTTCCACATTTTTAAAATTTAACTCTTCCTATAAAATAGCACCTCATTTTGTGATGTCAAGATTTTGTCTATTTTTCTAGACCATCTCTTTTAAAAACTGACACATGAACTATTATTTTGTAAGTATTTATTACAAGGGATCATACCTTTAATTTAGTTTAGATTTGTTCAGAAATACAGGGATGATTCATATTTCTTCATGACCTGTAGGCAAGAACCATGGGAACATTGCCAAAGATTTTCAACTAAACACAACTGCTTGGACTCAAGTTCCTTTTTGTTTAACATGGCTATTTCACTTTATTTCATTTTATTTAACATATTTATATATGTTAATGATGTAGTATTTCTCATTTGGTCAGTTCCTAGTTCCATGACCTTGGTTTTATGATTTACCATTATCAGGTGTAAGTACGGTCTAGTATATTCGATAATATTCTTCCAGCCTAATGGAAAACATGAACTTTCTCCTTGGATTTTTCAAGTAGATATTTTTAAGTATCTCATGTTTTAAACATTAATTAAATACAAAAGTATAGTAGTAAAAAAGATAAAACTATTAAACTACATTTTAACAGTGAGCTACATATCACAAAAAGGGAAGCTTCAGAATTGCTCAACATTAACAAATTAATTAAGAGTATTTTTCCTGTCAGTGAATGCAAATTTTGAAATTCTTAGATTTCTTTTTACACAGAATAAATTTAAGTAACAATATTTTACCAGAATTTGCTTTGTTAGACTTCTAATTGCAAGATCTTTGGCCTTTAAAGAGTTGAAAGCTCTGAGAGAGTTGAGCATATGGCTTATTAGAAGGTGCACACAGAAAGAACTCAATGGATAAGGCATGCCTAGTGTTTCTTTTAAAGTGGCCGGCCTATCTCCCTCTTTTGCATCAAGATGATTGATATTGATGGCACACAACTGTAATTTTCCTTTTTAACTTGGATTTACAAGCAGAGTTTCTCCTATTTTCCAGCAGAGATACTACAAAGTAGTGAGCATGACAATATTTCCCTTATACAATTCCAGATAAAAACTCAAGATATTATACATTTATTTTATTTCCCTTTTAAAAATATTCTATCAAAGCTAGATGATGGCTTTAGTCTGTGATGTTCTCCAATGAACATATTTCAATTCCATTCTTTGAACTGGCACATTTTAATTATATTTGCTCACAGATCAAGCAAGAAAATAGCAAATGCCCAAAGTCTGTCACTCAGTTTGGTTTATGGAATTTTCAGTACTCACTACCCACATATCTCTTCTCTAACACAATGGCAAGCATAAACTATACACTTACTAATAGCCAAAACAGAAGGGAAACTAAATGCTAGACATTACTCATTAGATAAATAAAAATTTTGCAGATATTTCTCATTGTCACTGGGGAACATTTTCTAATGTTGCTTTTTGGTAATGCCTTTGGAAATAATTTTGTATCAAGTCCAAAAAGTGATTTTCTTACTACCATTCCTTGTCTTAAAGAAAGTCAAGCTGTCACCATTAGATGTGATTCCTGTAAAGCGATTCTGTGAAGATCTATACTTATGTTCAGTTATGCACCTCAATCAAAGACTATGCCTTACAATAAGAGAGCATGGGAGGACTCTTCAGCACCTTTACACAACCTTCTCTAAATATAACTTCTCTCTAAGCTTTTGAGCTCCTGGAGTGCAGACAACTTGAGTTTATGTTTTCTGACAAGTATTGTAAGTGCCTTTTTTTCTCTGAAAGTTATGATAGAATTATATGCCTTATTAAAAAAAAGAAGTGTATAGGAGATTTGACATTTTTTTTAATAAAATCTAAAAAGTTGTGGAGACTTAGAAAAATCAGAGTTAAAAACTTCATACTGAAGTATATAACATATGAAGGTTCTTCTGGGTTCATACTTTGGCAAGTATCAGTAGCAGGTTTAGTTTCTTCAAAATTCCAATTAAAATGTTCATAGTACTGAGGGAAAAAATGTGAATAAAAATTGGTATGGCACTGGCAACTAAGAAAAACAGATAAAGAGTAAGCCTGAAAAAGAAAAGCAGGAGTGTAATTTTAATGTCAATTGAAGGCAAAAAAATGGTATATGAAACAAGGATTATTTTATATTAGTTTATATAATCCTAAGTGAAGATACAATGGTTTCCAACTTTTATGCCCTGAATAGCAGAGTAGTAGTCTTTGGCACTCTGCTATCAATCTTTGTCCTATCAAGTACATAAAAAACAAACAAAAAACCAAAAAAAAAAAAATCCAAACAAATAAGCAAAAAACCCAGTTAAGCCTTGTTTTAAAAAATTCAGATAAAAACTTGAATGAAAGAAAACAGACATGGCGTATGTATTATTTTTAAGTAGAGAAAGGGTGATATATGAAGTTCCTATTATCCCTCAGCCCTAAGAATAGCTCATCATTGTTTATTTCTCCTTAAGTATATCCTAGATGCATTGAACATATAAATAGTGATGAGTGAGTGTTCTGGTCCCTCCTTATGTGTTCTCCGAACATGTACAAGAAAATAGCCAACTCCAATACATGATAAAGTAATTAAGAAAATCCACTTACCTCGATAATCTTTCCACAAGCGTCATATCCCTTTATTTATTTATTTAAGATTTTATTCATTTGACAGAAAGAGACACAGCGAGAGAGGGAATACAAGCAGGGGGAGTGGAGAGAAAGAGAAGCAGGCTTCCCATGGAGCAGGAAGCCCGATGCGGGGCTCTATCCCAGGACTCTGGGATCAAGACCTAAGCTGAAGGTAGACCCTTAACGACAGAGCCACCAGGTGCCCTTAAAACCACATATCCCTTTAAACCACAAGTACATCTCCAAGTAGGACGTTTTTTTCCCATTTCATGGATGTAAGTCTCATCCAGAACAAAGAAAAATGAAATGAAATAGTTTAGAATAAGAAGTAAAAGAATAACCATCAGGAAAAGAGGAACAATGTAATAAGACAAGCATAGAGAACAAAGCTAAAGAGGGCAGAAATGAACATGACATGTGTTTCTCTCTGTGAGAGTTACTCCATTATCCACTTCATTTTTCCATTTTGTACAGAGAAATCATAATGTGAGTGAGAGCTTTTAATAAGACTGATTGAATATGACCCTAAATTATTCTATAATACCTGAAGAATGAAAGGATTGAAATACTTTTGAATGGAGTTTAGGAAATAGAAAAACTCTAATCTTATAATTAAAATGTTTAAAAATGTTAAATTGAGGAATCATCTAGCTATGCATGTTTTGGTATTTAATTTCCTTTTTCAAGTTTCATTCCCACAAAAGTAATCCAAAATACAATTGGAGAAAGATTAAGTATATTAAAGCTTGACAGAAAAAGATCCTTCTGGGAAATAGCAGGTGTTTTATTTTGTTTTGCTTTTTTTTATTTGACTTTGGTTTTCAGAGTTACTGAAATTGAACACTCAGATATTCAGAACAAGCAGTCGATTTCTTTTTAATTAGGTCAATTGATGACCCCTAAAATAATTGCACATGAACACAAATGATTAAATGATCTAGAAAAAGCCATTGATGTAAAAATATGTTACTTGGTACTTATTCAACAAAGAAGGAAATATTAGCATACTGTGACACCAAAAGCATGATTTAAATATTGGGAAACTAAAAGAAATTTTAAAAATAAGTTCCCTTGTAAGCCTGCCACCATAATCTAACAATGGTTTTCATTTCTTTTGATTTATTTCCCAATATTAATCATATGTAAATTCATTTTATGTCACTATAATTATGTATGCTTGTATGGATAGGTTCTTAGCTAGCTATTGTCCAGCATTATTATGTGAATATTTTTATTCTAATTTCCTACCTTCATATTTATATTCCTTGAGGATTCATAAAATGACCTTGAATGAAAGCATTTGCTCTACAATTTACAATTTCCTTATTGTTAAGTGGTTTCCATTTATTACCTTACTAGGAAAAATTCTTTAAAACCATATTCAGACACAAAGACTATGTTTTCTTAATAGTTGAAATTAATTTGCCTCTAAGCATGTTTCAGACATTCTGATGGTAGTATTAGGAGCTGCAACTGGGATTATTTTATGTGATGTTACTATTATTGTTACTATTGGGAAAGAGAAAATGAACAACTCAGAGGACCATACCAAAGAAAGCATTGTGGATCCTGAACACTCACCTAGATTTACATGTTAGACTTTCATATTAGACATGGCTCGTTAAAAGTCTGATAGAACTCAACCCAAACTGACTTTTGAAAGTGGTATTTAATTGTTTCTCCTATTGGAAGTAAGAATGTGAACGATATATTCAAGACTAATTATTACTCTGTCCTATTCCCAGGGTTGTTTTTTGTTGTTTTATTTGCTTTGTTTTGCTGTTTTGGTTTGTTGATCTCTCATGGTTCACTCTGTTCTCAGTCAACAAGAAGCTCTATTTTCATTGTCTCAGTTCATTCCTAGACCTCTAACTATAGCACAAATTGGCCTTGAAGCATAGGCCCACTGTAAAATGTCAGCAAGCTAACTCTGGCCAAAACATAAGGAATGACAGTGGTAGGTAAGCTGTTTCCAGAACTAAATTGCTAGACAAGAGATTAGATGTTGCAGAAGCAAAAACAGTGAATGCCCACCTTCTGGTCCTTTACACATTTTGTTTTGTTTCCAGTACATTCTTCACACAGCTTTTCAAATAAAGGTACTAATAATTTTATTGTCTTCTTCAAAATCTTTCACTCACTAGATCATGTTTTTTCATTTAATAAATAATTTTTTATTCAACAGATCATTTTCCAAGCTCTTAGACAGGAACCTATTATTCTTCATATTAAGAACTCTAGCAATAACTCCAGCTTCATTTTCAGCAGTTCCTTGCCCTGTATTCTACATCAACACAACAGGAATCACTTGGCTACTATAGGGCACATTTACCTGCCCTCCTCTTTCCACCAATTACACCTTACTTATCTACATTCTCATCACACATAATGCATTCTGGGGCAGGAGGAGAGGTGAACATTCTGTGAAATCACTGATTCAGTTAGCTCTGCTCTTCTCCTCGGTCATTAATGAATGTATAACCATAAAGTAAAAAATTCAGCTCTTCAAATGATTCAGAATAAACTATCTGCTGTCTAGTAGAATCACTGTGGACTTCTGACACCACTGCTTTAGTCTTCCAGCCTCTTTTGCTTCCATCAGTTTTTGAACCTAGTCTGATCTCAGTCTTTCTATTTTTGCAATTGCCTGTCTCTTATTTGAGAATTTCTATTACATTAGCTTGGCATTTGACTCAGGTCAAATCACGAATTCTGCCTCTGCTCTGTGAAATGAGTATGCTTTCCCAAACTTCAATTTAGATTTTAATATGGTGGATGATAGCATTTAAATGCTTCAATAGGTTTTTAAATCTCTGAATTAAAATATTTGTCATATTAAAAATATCAGATTGTTTACCTAAAGTCAAGTCTTGAACTATCCTCAAAGTAATAAGTGCTTATCAATCCATACCATGTTATAATAAAAAAATGAACTATAGCAAATTGTCACAGGTACCTGTTTATATGATATATGAATGAAATAAGCTTTTTCCAACAAGCTAAGATTACTTATTCTTTATTTTCATTAATGATTGTATTTATATTCATTTTCTGTCCACAGAAATGGATATTTTTTTTACAAATCACATGTAACTATGAAATGTTTTATAAATGATGTTTTTCTTACAATGATACTTTATATTCCTTTTAGATTAATTTTTATTGAATGCAGTCCTATATTAACAGAAAAAGTTAAGCGTTTTTAGAAAAAAGATTTCTCTAATTTGTCAATATCTATGACTGAATAGTTTTGCATTATTTGTTAGGGTTTTAGCTATTTTTTTCAAATTTCAATTTATTTAAGTTTTAATTTTTAAATCAAAATAATTATTGCAATTACATGAATATTTTATAAATGACATACCATTATATTTTTGTAATTCTATGTTAGATATTTACTGTAGTCAATACAATATGAATCTTAAAATCAATTCTAATTCCATCATTCACATTTTTTGTACTGTAAGAGGTACCTGACATCAAAACTTTATGATATGTATATGTTATGAAACTGTTTACTTACAATATGGTGATATATACATATCATAATACATGTAGCACATTTATAGTCAAGATATATATGTATACATTGAAATTTAAATCAGGGAGGTGAAGTTCTTTACACAAGGTCATAAAATGAGATAGCGTCAGTTGAGAAAACAGTTTATACCTCCAAATTAGTCAAACCTCCCTTTCATACTGCATGTTGCTTTTCAATCATAAGAAATAAAGAAATCTACTAGCGGGTAGACATTTTAAATGTTATTTCTTATTCTCTACTGTGTTTCATTTTACCTCTAAATAACAGAAGCTATGAACTGGACAAACTGAAACTATCTACTTGCAGCTAAAATGCAAGGTTTGGCATAATCTAAAACAAACTGAGTTTGAAAATCCATAAGCATTCATGCCTTCAGTTGCCTCTTATTCTCTTACTCTTTTCTTTCTCTCAGACACACAAACACACATTTATTCACACATTACATGCACACATACACACTATAAGAACTAATCTTGATAGTATATTTACTGATTTTTATTATTTAAAGGTTGGTTTATTTGAGAGAGAGAGTATCGGGGGAGGGGCAAAGGGTGAGGGAAAGAGAGAATCCCAAGCAGACAGCCACTTCTCACCCTAGTGTGGAGCTGAGGTTGGGGCTCGATCCCATGATCCTGAGATCATGACCTGAACCAAAATCAACAGTTGGATACTTACTGTCTGAGCCACCCAGGTGCCCTCTAGTGTATTTTAAAGCAGTTCCTTGATGTCCTCAAATTCTCATTTAAGATATTTTCTCTGCTTTAATAACTTAACCAACTGTGTGGCTTTGAAGCATTTCATTGATTATAGTGACAATAATCATCACTAGGAGGTATAACAAAAATAATGATGACTCTGTGGTGATTCTTATACAGTAAAATATAAGAAAAATTTTTGGATAGGGCAAAATAATATGTCAACTTAATTATTACATTAACTGTCATCATTTTTATAATCTTTGGTTTCCAGATAAGATTATTTTAAAGGAGTTGCATACATTTCAATATAACATCCAGTTCTGCCAAGTTGCTGTTTTACTTAATTCTATATATGATTGGAAAGTAGAATATTTTAACATTGCAGAGTCAGATAATTAAAACCATTACTAGTTTTAAAATGTTTTACTGATTATGATATCATTTTTTTCTAGCTGTAAAAATCTTTGGTCTCATGGAATTAAACTCATATTTCATAAAAGAATTACATTTTAGGGGTGCCTGGGTGGCATAGTGGGTTAAACCTCTGTCTTTGGCTCAAGTTGTGATGCCAGAGTCCCAGGATTGAGCCTGGCATTGGGCTCCCTGCTCAGAGGGGAGTCTACATTTCCTTCTTCCTCTCACACCACTTGTGCTCTCTCTCACTCTCTCACTCAAATAAATAAATAAATAAAATCTTAAAAAAAAGAGAAAGAATTACATTTTAGAACCAAATGTAACAAGAAGGGAAATCTATTTTAGTATGTAGCCACATTTACTTATAGAGTGATTTGGGAAACTGATTTCCTGAAATTATTCCAATACTCTTTAAGGGATTCAATTTTTCTGCTTTGAATATTCAGCATCTAGCATAAATGATCATGTGTTTTTGGTTGCATTCTTAAACTTTTTCTTATTGCATTGCATATACATATTTGGATTGGTAATCTGTGTTTTCCTTAGAATCTAAGTAACAAAGAGGCTGAAAATTTTACCAATGGAAAAATATAACTGGGCTTTTTATCATAAGAAGGGTTTAGATACTCAATTTAGGAAGCGTGTTCACTTATGTTCTAAATTGATTTTAGTTTGAAATGAAATATTCTTTAGACCCATTAATAACTTTGTTGTGCACAGAAAATGTCAGGTGCTTCTTTATGAAAGAGCAAGGAAAAAAAGCAAAACAACATTGCTTAGCCTAATCTTTCATTTTTTTCATATTTAGAGAATCTTGAAAATAGCAGAAATGTAAAATTAGAACTGTAACATGGGATTATAGTAGAAGTTTGAAAGTGTCTTTTTAACATGCTTGCCAAACTCTTTAAGTTTGGGTGACTTACAGCGATACCCAATGCCAAAACAGGAAATCACAAAACCACCCAAAGGATCACTAAGTTGAAACTTGGAGTGGAAGAGCTGTAAATTTATGCTTATGCAATGATAATTATTGCTTTGGGTGTATTTTGTTCATAGATATGTAGTTGATAGTGATGGTTGTAGATTCTGGCCATCAGGCACTCTTCTCAAACTGACATAACTAACATGTAAATACTTAATCCACTTCTATTATTTAGAATTAATTTCATGACAGGCTATTCAGAGAAGTTGTATTAATCTTTGTTAATATCTAAAATGGCTTGAACTGTTAATCCTGTGAGTAGAAACAAACATCTTGGGACCCTACACTGACATTCTTTAAAACAAAGTCAGAAAATCTGTGTCCTCCTTCACATGTTATTTTCATTTCTGAATTGGAGAGAACAGTTAATACATACATACACACATACACAAAAAGAATGTTCATTGCATATAGGTCTTAATCAATGAGTAATCAATAAAAATAAGATATAATTAGGTTGGAAAGTGCAGAAAATGAAAGGTTTGCAAATAGCAAAATGATTTGTGGAGAGTTTATGTTGTTTCATTTATGCAGTTTTGGAAATATGATGTTTCTTATTAGATACGCACTTTTCTGTATACAAATAGGAGAATACAGTACACCATTTATTTCTCTATGTAATCTGTTTTCAATAATTATTCATCTGGTTTCTACTATATGCAACCTGGACATTTATCTCACAGTGTTCAGTTGTGCAGGGTAATAAGGCCAGCTATTTTTACAGCTTTGTATAAAACAATTGAAAATCCCTAATGGGGATCAAGAATACCTCCATTTTTATAGGAATTAAAATGTTAGGAATGCCAAGACAAACTTCTCCAAAAGGAATTTGAGTAAGTGCCAGTATTAAAATGGTCAGCCAGTCTCAAAATCACCAAAACAAAACAACTTCAACCCAAGATGAAGTGTACCACCACTTCCCACCTACCAGAGTTGTATCCTACTCTGTAGACACTAGCTGTTTTATAGGGAGTCATAGAGAGGTGGAAGCACCAATAGAGGACCTAACCCCAAATGGACCATACTTGGTCATCTTAAGAGACAGGCAGCTCACAGGCATATATTTAAAATAACAATAAAATTAAGAGTAAGAAAGTATTTTGTTTCATCACTCTGAACAAAGGTAGATCAAAGGAAAAAGCAAAAGTCAAATTCTACTCACTGGTAAAATGTCAGGCAAGATTTTTTCAAATCTGACAGAGCCATATTTTTTCTCTTTTGGAGAAAGCTTTAAGAAAAGAATGGAAAGAAAAGCCAAAGCTAATTTTCCAGAACTCCATGTGATGAGAAAACAATACTTTTAGTCTATATAAACTAAGGCAGAAAAGTGGGGGAAGAAGGAAAACAGATAATTCTTCTAAATGTACTACACTAAGATTTCTTTAAATCTTCAGTAATTCTTTCTCAGAAAAACAAAATATTTGACCAATTTTATACATCCTACTAAGACATTTTATACCTTCTGCTAATTTTTGCATTCAAGTATCTGATTTACAGTAGTAATAGGCTACATAAATTATACCTAAAAATCAGTTTATCAGAATGAATTTTGATATTTTATATTAGACAAATTCATTTATGGTATATTTATTTGGGATGTGAATATTTAAAGAAAACTAGGGGGAAATTAAAGAAGTAATAATGCTAATGAATAATCTGGAAAAAGAAAATAGACTGGTAAAATAGTAAGATTCAGGCAGTCACCTAAATGTAAGTAGAGTAGAAATCAATCCGGTGTGATATGTTCACTGCAGAAATTCTCAAAAAACTTAAACCGCTTAATGCTTCCTGGAAAATGTAAGTGACCCTTCATCAAAAATACATTCAGAACTTCAATGAAGACCAAAACAGAAGAATACTGAAGAGATTTTATTAATCGAGTAGGTTATAGAGGTCACTATTAAGTCCTATTTTAATGAAAGGTAATCTCAGCAAGAAAGTAAAATGTACAAAGAAGTGAATGTCTGAGATTGTAATGGAAAAGAAGCTTTATTTGCATAATGATTGCCATCTATCCTATCTGCTGCTTTCACATCAAAAGAGCAAAACTCATCATTTAACTGTAATGAGGGACATTTCAAAGATGCCAATTTAGTCAGTATTTAAATTTCTTTTTCAGATAGCAAGTCCGCTTGTCATAAACTACTATTTGCCAAAAAGATTTTGAAGATATAGTGACTTTTTAGATGCTAAATCAGTTGATGTATACAAGTGGGAAATAAATTATACAGGAAGTGATATGCAATAAACATCTCTTTCTCAAAAGAGAATGCACTCCATAAATGTATGCATGTACTTTCATTCAGTGATGTTTTTAAGAGTAAGACATAGAAATCAAATGTCTATCAGTAGATGTCTGGTTGAATTAACCATAAAGTATCCATAGAAGGTAATTCTATGTTGGTGCTTTTTTAAAATGGGGTATTTTCTGCATTTATTAATGTGAAATGAGATCCACAATACATTGTTAAATGAACACGTAAGTTATAGAACTGTGTTCAGGGTATCTTTCCATTTAAATAAAAAGTTTCAGAAGATAGATAGATGACATGATGATGATAGGTCAGTGGGTAGATGGAGAGATAGATAAGTCAGAGTTGGTGTAGTATAGAGCAAAATTTTAAGTAAAGGAGATACTGGTTTTGATTATGCATTGAAAGGATGAGGGAGCAGGATTCACTCAAATAATATTTGTTTCCACAGAGGAAGTAATGTTAAAGAGGGATTATATGGGGTTGGAAATTTTTAATTTTTTATATGATGTATTTCAGAGCAGTTTCTTTTTTTCTATATAATATATGCAAGTTTTATAATATGAAAAACTAATAAAATGAAATTAACAAGCTTTAAAATATCTATGAATACTGTTAAACCTATGATCATAGTTAATGCTGATTTAAAAAATATATATGTTTTCAGACTCCACTTTATTCTACATTTACAAAGCAGAAATTTCACAGAAGTAAGTGCTCTATAAGAATAACAGTCCCTGAAAGGTTGAGGTTTTGAATTACAATATAATTCCACAGACTTTGTATTTTTCTCTATGCCATGCTCTGTTGAAGTCATTGGATCCATCGTAGTTTGAATTTTTCATTTAATAGAGAGTCATTTATATAACTGTATTGCAATCTGGAAATTACATATATGTAAAAGTATTGAGAAACTGAGATATATGTTGTGTTTTCCTGAATTTTTGAATGATTTTAGAGTCTGATCATTATTTGCATAGTTGACTTGAGCTTAAAATGCACATTCAAATGTAAGTGGAACAACACAGTATCATAATTGAAAAAATATATAAATTATTAGTAAATAAAAATATATAGAAAGGTATATTTTTAAAACTTGTCAAAGAATATAGTGTTAAAATATAAATAACAATGTTTCTCTTTATTTGTAAAACCTATTTGTACTTTTTTATATAAGAAAATTAAAAAAAATCCTAAATTGAAAAGCTTAAATATATAAGATTTTTAATCTTTGGAAGCTTACACATGAACTTTGAATAACTTCAAATTATTATGGTATTCAACTTTGAGTCATTTACTTTTATCCTAAATATTTTTCATCTCTGAAATTTAGGTTCACATCATTCCACTCACATTCATGCTTACAGGAACACTCTTTCCTTCCAGAGAGGCCATTTATATAAGGGAGATTTTTTTCAATGTAACTTAACAACTATTTATTGGACAGATGGTATTTGCTGACCTTCTGTTATCTTTTTCAGTTCTTTTGACACCTTCATCAAACATACATAATTTAGTAGCAAAAATAGTATATGAATTTCACCATTTAGCTTTTGGAGTTTTGGTTTTCATATTGCTGACTCACTTCATGTTTAAAGGAGTTTATACATATGAACTCTTCTATCTCTTTCTCATGTTTCTGCACATCTTAACATCATAATGGCTAGATGTATTGCAGAATTTTCAACAGATATGGAAATAGAATAATAACTTCATTCTGTTGAATTCAAAAATAGATCCCAAATACCTACATGTCATAACTGTTAAACCTGTTAGAAGTATAATTACGTTGTTCCACTGCACCAAGTGGTATCTCATCAGTCCACTTGATCCTATATTATTCCATGCCAGTTTTGGAGTACAGTCCCACTATCCTATAAATGCAATTTCCAGAGGTACACAACCCTCAATATATGCTCTCTGCTAATGAATCAGCAGAACTATGTTTCCATGGCAACCTAGTTTCCAAAGCAAACCACTGTCCATTGAATGATGTGAGAATAAGTGAAAGAAAGTGTTTGAGACTTAAATGAAGGCATTTTTTCATATGATTAGGTTTTCTTCATGATGTGTAGATGATTTGCAACTTTATTACAGACTGAGATTTTATCAAATATGTCTGTAAAATTCCATCTCAAATCTTAATTGGAAAATAGAAATCTGAGGGGTTGGGTTTATGGAAAAGTCAAAGGTATCATGGATGAGAAAACTGACCATTATTCAACTTATACTCTACTTTTTGTTGTCCCTTGTTCTTGACAGGTTTAGTTTTGGTGTGGCAAACATGGGGCAATATTTCAGAGTGCCCCGTTTTTTTTTTTCAAAGCAAGGATAAGAGTTTTCTCTTTATACATTCTTGTCATCTATTTTATGAAAACCAGTTTTTAGCTGGTGTGCACGCAAAATCAAGTATTTGATATTAAGGTAACTATTTCTTAAGTTATATTATGATAGTACCTAGTCACATGCTGTAACAGTTGGATTTTTTGCCTGGGTGAGTGTTCAAGTAGATGAATGCATTAAATGTTTATACAACCAGATATTCATCCACATTCTCTCCTCTAGCCAGGCTTAGCAAAAGCAGTTGGAATATGAAGAGGAACAAAATACAATATTTTGGTTAACTGATTATCCAGGCTGTAGAGTTGGTTCTGGAACTCTCTAGATTGAGTTACTTCCAGTCTTGTGTCTCAGCATATCTGTCTTGCCAAAGACCAAATATCAATAGATGTATTTAGTGAAACCATTACTAATGTGAATGTACAGCTAAATTCTTGGTGGGGATAGTTTATAGATTAATACTGAAATATCCAATCAATTCTTATGTGTTCCACTTTACTCATTCCATTATGTAATTGAGGAAAAAGCTTCCTTAATATTCAGACAGCAATGCTTCATAAGGAACAACACAGTGTGGATTTTGGCTATTGGAAGAGACCTGCATGATCATTTTAAATTACTTTAAGTCAGCAGTCGTCCTTTCAGATTTTTCCAGTTATTTTCTGTGTCCCCAAATGAGTCACTTTCAAAGTGCTTTTAGGCATCAGATTAGCAACCATTATGATTTTATTTCAGTGAATTCTTACTAATTTCTACACCTTATCAAGTGTGGGAGGAGTTTGACATCTTGCTGTTTCAGAAGGCCTTGTAAGAACTGTTCTTCCTTCAACTTCTTCATCTTTGTATCACCCACCCACAACTTAGTTGGTGACTTTATCATAGAGGAGCTATCTGTTAGAAATAATTTCATTTGGGTTTTTTCCCCCTCTTCTTCCAAAGTGACCAGTGATATTTATTTTCTTTTCTTTTATTTTTTCAGTGATCCAAGATTCATTGTGCATCACACCCAGTGCTCCATGCAATACATGCCCTCCTTAATACCCACAACCAGTGATATTTAAAAGAATGGCTGCTATATCAGCCACAGTCCTAGGTGTAGTTCAGTGACAATACTAGAAAAGCTTCCACAGCTGATCCTTAAAAAATTGTGTGGCATGATTATGAGAAATAAACCTCTGTGGCTTTAAATTACTGAGATATGGGGAAATTTTATTACTGCAGAATAACCCAGCCCCAATGATCTAAATGCTTCAATTTTTAGGCAATTTTTAGGTGATCAGATACTCTTGTGTAAGGAATAGATATACTATATGTACATATGTACNCTGATCTAAATGCTTCAATTTTTAGGTGATCAGATACTCTTGTGTAAGGAATAGATATACTATATGTACATATGTACATACATAATAGATTTCAAACAAATATTTGTTGAATGAATGAAATGACACATGAAAAAATGTCTATATGCATATTTCATCCCACTCTTTAGCATTTTTGTCCCTCAAATATCATAATTCTAAAATGAACACTTGTTGAATGAATTAAGGAAGAGTTGGGCAATTATCTACATACATATTATATTCAAGAGGGGATGTATATCAATAATTCTGAAATTTTGTCCAAATTTAGAATAAGAAATAGAGTTTTAACACATTGAGTTATCTGTAAATGTTTATTACACTGGGTTAAATACATGTAATTTGTAAAAAAGATCTCTCAGAACTCCTGCTTTTTTTTTTTTTTNCAGAACTCCTGCTTTTTTTTTTTTTTTAAGATTTTATTTATTTATTTGACACAGAGAGAGAGATTACAAGTAGGCAGAGAGGCAGGCAGAGAGATAGGGAGAGGAGGAAGCAGGCTCCCTGCTGAGCAGAGAGCCTGATGCGGGCCTCGATCCCAAGACGCTGAGATCATGACCTGAGCCTAAAGCAGAGGCTTTAACCCACTGAGCCACCCAGGCGCCCAGAACTCCTGCTTTGATGATCAAGAGTGTTATTGTCATTCCTGATCCCTTAAGATCTTCCTGTTAAAAGAAAAACTTAGACGCAAACAATGAATCATGGAACAATACATCAAATACTCTATGGTAACTAACATAATGAAAAAAAAAGAAAAAATATAGCATTCACTTGATATAATTTTTATGGCATTTTCCAAAAAAAATCAGTGCTTTTTATTCAACAGATGCACAATGTATAAATTTAACAATGCCACACCTTAATTCATTTAATTTTTGAAGCACATGATTGATATTTCATTACTAATTATAACTTCCTGCTTTTGTTTTGACTCAAGACTTCCATTTACATTAAAAAATCTCAAATTCAACTTGCTAAACAATGATGAGGTTGAAGGAAAATTATCTGATTTTATTACTTAGAATTGGAATTTAGTTAAGTTGGTTCTGTTTAAAGCCAGTATCCTTGGCATGGCAATTTATAATTTAATGTTTTCACTGACACAAACCATTGACCCAAGCATTTTCTTTTCTCAGAGAAAGGGGCATCTCTCTTCAAAATAGCCTATTTTGTTGTTTCCATGGAGCACTCCCTTTCAAGGTACCCAATAAATATTAATGAAGAAGAATTTAAGAATATTTTTGTCCTACAGTAAAAAAATTCATTAATGCTGTCTTCTTTCATTTTTGATGCATTTAGGATTAAGGGCTTATTGAAGTATCTAATATCTACTGAATTCCTGGGTTAATACTTAATAAATGCAGAACTATGTGCTGTCTACTGAATTTTCTCATTAATACTAGAGAATTCTAATTTAGAAAGTTAGTGGCAGGCTTTACCTGCCATGAGTCCACATGTACCACATGTACCACCCAACAGTGACCACATGGAAAGTAACTTGATTTAACTTAGTGAAATAAGTACTGGAGTCCACAATTCTATCCAGTAATAATTTGTTAACAGTCTTTAACTTAATGCAAAATATGCAATGTGATTCAATAAAAAGCTCACTCAAGTGAAGTTATTCCCTACATACCACTTTATTCATGTGTAGTTATCCTCTTGTTTTTTCTTAGGTTCTTTAAACAATTTTATTATCAGGGCGAGGGAAGTATCAAGTTGTGAGACTCATCTAATGAATATATGTGCTAATTATAAACTTTGGTCCATTTCAATCATTGTCATCACAGATGTCATTATACAGATGGTATGCTCTCTGATAAATCCCTAACAATTTTTTTAAAAGATTTTATTTATTTATTTGACACAGAGAGAGATCAGATCACAAGTAGGCAGAGAGGCAGGCAGAGAGTGAGGAGGAAGCAGGCTCCCCGCTGAGCAGGGAGCCCAATGTGGATCTCCATCCCAGGACCCTGAGATCATGACCTGAGTCAAAGGCAGAGGCTTTAATCCACTNAATGCGGATCTCCATCCCAGGACCCTGAGATCATGACCTGAGTCAAAGGCAGAGGCTTTAATCCACTGAGCCACCCAGGCGCCCAATCCCTAACGATTTAATGTCAAAATACACTCCAAAGAGATTGAGTGATTTACTCCCTCGCTAACAATACCTGAAAATACATGTTTTCCTCAGTCGTGGCCAAAATTATGTGATAGAAAATATTTACTACTGAGAATCATGGATACTGTAGTTTCAAATAGTATTTCTCTTATATACATGAAGCTCCACATCTTTTCATATGTTGAAAAAATGTATTTCTTTTTTTTTGCCAGCTATCTGATTATGTCCTTTGCCTATTCTTCCAGTTGAGTTTTGGGTTCCAGATATTCATTCTTGTAAAAGCTATGTTTGTAATGTATAATTTACAATACTCAATTGTATTCTTTCAGTCGAGCAAGAAATGAAAGATACCTGCAAAATAATTTGAATGCAGAATTTTGCTTAAAAAAATGAAGTTTTACTATAAAAAAATTTCAAATATATACAGATGAAGAGAAAAAAAAACAGTACAATTAAATCTCTGTGCCCCACCCCAAGAATATCTATGTACCCCTTACTAGATTTAGCAATTATTAATATTTTGACAATCATGTTTCTTGTTTTCTCAATCTCCAGAAAAACACTGATTGCAACCCTTATTCACAGCCCCTGGAGTTGTGTGTGTGTGTGTGTGTGTGTGTGTTGTTGTCATTGTTTTTTAAAAGGAAAATCCAGACATCATGTCATTTTCTCCTAAATACATTAGTATGCTGAATAAAGACATGTTTAAATAAATCGGAAAGCCATTAACAATAAATCTTTATTGCTATCTAATATACATACCTAAATTTCTCCAACTGTGTCAAAGGTGTCTTTTTACTGTTGATTTATTCAAATTAGGATCCATAAAGCACACCCATTTTTTTTTCTGATTGACCATTCAATTCCCTTTTATTTTCTTGCAGTGTCCCCACCCTTTATTTTATGATACTTGAATTTTTGGGGTAAAAATATTCAGAGTGTCCTGTATTCTAGATTTGACTGATCAGTTCCTACTATAGTAATTAAAGAATCTACTAAACACTAGGTTCTTTGAGCAATCTTCACATAGTATTTTTTTTCCAAGAAAATATGTCCTGATTGGTTTAGAAGTCCTAGAATACATTCTTTCTTTAGTAGTGACAAATTTGTAGCCAAGTATCGATTGTCAAAAAGCAAAACAACAACCCCAAAACTGTTAAATATAAGTAACAGAAGATCAATATAACCTTATGAAGAAAATTAATATGGAAATTTTAAAACAAATAAAAATTAAGAGTTGGACCAATTTATGAATGGAAATACCCAATTTTATAAAAACCAAGACCATGTGATGTGTGGTAAATTATTAGTAGCAGAAGGTGTTCATTCCATTAAACTTCCTGATTTTGCAAGATAATTTTAAAAATTTTTTTATCATTAATAATAATACATTGTGCAGATAACTACAAAAAATAGTCTGCACAAATACCTATTTTACATTATTACATAATTCTCATTTCTGGTAAAAATTCTACTTATATTATTTTCCCACACAGAAGTTGGTAAGTTGATTCTAAAATTTATATGGAGTAAAGAACAACTAATAGGTAAGATGATTTTGAAGAAGAGGAAGAGGAGAGAGGAAAAGAGATTCATTCTAAGAGTGAAATGTAAAGCTGTAATGATTTAACATGTGGTATTTGATAAGTAGACCAATGGATAATTTTATAAACCTGAGCCATGGACATCCACATGTATGGAACAGTGGGAAAACAATTAATAAATGACTTCTGAGAATTTTCTATTTTGATAAAATTCTTTAAGTTTAAACTCTTGAAATTTATAAACACTTATACCATTAACTTGGAATTTATACTAAATGAAAAAAGAAAGTACAAAATTATTTTAAAATTTGTTTATAGAAGGCATGAAGTATTATCTTTTCATATTGACATATGTTTGCAGAGAGATCTCTGGAAAGTAAGCAAAAAGCTAACAACTTTTCTACTTAGCTGGTATAATAGTAAATGGAGGACAAGTATGGGAAGACTGTTATATATATTTTTAATTGTTAACATTTTATAGTCTACCTAATAAATATTCAGCAAATGAATACAAAAATTAGGAAATACAGAAGGGATATCTTAATGAGATTGGGAAGGAAAGATTTCTTAATCAAAATGTATAAAACTAAAACTAGAAAAATATCTGTTTAAAGGAAAATATTTTTAAAGAATAAGTATGGAATTTATCTTAGTGATGGTTGCTGACTTTTTTAATTGGCAAACACTGGGTTTAATAAAATTATTCTCATATATCTCCCTAATTAATAGCCCTGGGAAGCATCCCATTGGTTTCTTACTTTGATGGCCTCTTTGAAGAACTACCCCAAATTCGTTTGATTTCCATCAATTTTTCACTTATATTAACGTGAGGATTTACAAATAAAGAACCATGACATAAAGCACATGTTCTCACAGGATTTGTTCTGCAGCGAGTAATGCAGACCTATTACTCTATGAAACATGCAGTGCCATGGCTTTCTTTTTTTTTTTTTAATTTCTTTAACGAATTGTGTTTTATACAGCAAGTTGCTTCAAAATTAAGAAGGAATTTTTCTAGGATTGTGAGAGTAGATTTTATGCACAACAGACCAGAACACTTCATAATCTGCCTACAGTGATAATTATACAATCAGGGAATCTCTAATTGTTATCAGCTGTACACCCCCTCACCCCCATCCCTGAGCAGCATTTCAGGTAATGAAGAACAACCATAGGACATCAGAACAATGAAGCTCATTTTTCAATAGAGCAGCAAGGTATGTAGCATGAATATCACAGATTATTAGAAACAAAAATAGTGTATCTGCAATCATCTATCATATGATTGACAGTAATCAAAGTAGCTGGAATCTCCTTAATATGTTCCAAAATTTTTAAATGAGTTTACAATATCCAATCTCTGTAACTGTAAGTACTTCATGATATCCCTCATCCATATTTAGAATATCTTACTAAACCTTTGTGACCTACTCCTTTATTTAGTCCCTCAAGTCTTCTTCTTCCTTAAGTTTAGTCTGCCTGTCAAGGACCTTGCTAGTTTTACTGTATGACCTCTTGAATGAGCCACTATTTCTAGTGTGAGGACCGACTGGATTTTTTTCAAAAGCTGCTGATCTTAGAATTTGAGAACAATGACAAAAACCTTTCAGGTGATGTGATTCAGATCTTTTCAAATGACCTTTCTTAGGGTTTTCTAAAAACACAACTGAAGGGCATCCTTGAAGACATAGGAAAGACTATCGATTGTTAAGTAGGTAAGATTAAGCCCTCTCCTTGTACTAAAACATACACTTGTGGCTGCTCTATCAGAAGCATCTCCACATTTATGTTTTCAATAATCTGTAGATAAGACCATTTCTTCCATCCAATAATCCCTGCTTTTCTGTACTGTTGTTATTATTAATGGGAATAATATTGAGCCTTGGCTCCTTATCACACACTGTATTTAATGCTTTGGATCTGTTATCTCATCAGGTCTCAAAGGAACCCTATGACGTAGTTTATTATCCTCAAATTTAAAAATGAGAAAATCAAGACCCAGTACCTGATGAGTGGCAAAGAGTGTTCATTTTATTGAACTTTCTGAGTATGCAAGGTGAATTTTTATTTTTTAAATTATTAACAGTAATACATTATGCAGATAACTACAGGAAATAGTCTACAAAGGTAACTGCCTATCTTACATTATTACTGATGTTCAGATTTCATCATCCGTGATATTATAGAATTAACTGAAAACGAAACTTCTTAAACAAAGTTAATGATATTTAAAATAGCTATATAGTTTAAATTGTCAAAAATTGATTGCTTGGTTAAGGAAAGAATCAGGAGGGGTTGAGGAGGGGAATACTGGCATGCTCTTTTCCAAGAGAAAGAAAAGAACTTATTTGACTTGTATACCAGAAAATTTAAAGAAATTTCATTGAGATGTCCCACTTTCCCTCCACTCTCTTCCTCTATTTCTCCCTCTTTACCTGTTGCTTTACCACTTTTCTGTATGCCTTTCACTTTAACTTCTCTATTTTGTCCCCTTTTGTCTTCCCCAATTTCTTTTTTCTTTCCTCTTTCTTTTGCTCTTCTTTCTTCCTCCCCTTGTTTTCCTTAAGATATTGTGCAGGAAATAGGCAAAGTGATGGAAAATGTCTCGGTCCAAGATCTGAGAGATCACAGTCACCTTCACTCGCTAAGTTTCTCAACTCTTGGTTGCTAGCGTTAGAAAATCCGGAGAGAATTCCTTGCTAGAACGGCATGGGAAGCTTATTTGTCCAAAACATCGTGAGATCCTAGAGTACAGACTGACCAATTCTGAAACAATAGAATGAAAGTTGGTTCTTTCTTTGCCTTTCATTTATTCATTCAACAGATATTTTGAGAGCTGAGAGGTGACAGAACACACATACCTTATGGACAATAGGCCATATTACTAGTCAAACAAATAACTGAAGGTCTTTTTGTGCCCATTTGAAACATTAGATTGTTGTTTTACCTTAGTATTAACCATATCTTTTCACATGTTCTCCAATGCTAACACACTTTGTATAATCCCAGGTATCTGAGAAACTAGTGGGTAACATTTTCTTTCTTCTTTGACATACTGTTATAAGCCTACACTGTCGAATATGGCAGCCACTAGCTACAAGTGGCCAATAAGCATAAAAATATGGCTAGTCCAAATTGACATGTACTGTAAAAAGTATACTAGATTTCAAACACTTAGTATGAAAAAAGGTATTATAAAATATTTCATTCATACATTTTATATTGATAGTTTTATATGAAGTTTTGGATATAATGATGAAGTTATATAACATGTCATTAATATAGTTTCACCCATTTCTCTTTACTTTTATTACCATAGTTACTAAAAAATTCAAAAAGACTTATGTGGTTCAGGTTATACTTCTCTTGCACAACACTGCTGTAAGGAAAGATTATATTAACTTTCATGTCACAGGAAGATCTCTGTAGTAAAACATTATTCTTAATTCCATATCCGTGTGTGTAAAAATTATCTTTGTGTAGGAAATTGCCAAAGAAATGTTAAGGTGTAAGCATTTCTGCCTTTATTTATGTCCTCAAATGATACTGATAGATTAGACAAGCATGATTTTCTTTTTTCTTTTTTTTTTTTTAAATATTTTATTTATTCATTTGACACAGACAGAGATTACAAGTAGGCAGAGAGGCAGGCAGAGAGAGAGGAGGAAGCAGGCTCCCCGCTGAGCAGAGAGCCTGATGTGGGCCTTGACCCCAGGACCCTGAGATCATGACCTGAGCCGACGGCAGCGGCTTTAACTCACTGAGCCACCCAGGCGCCCAACAAGCATGATTTTCTGTATAAAAATAGTTCTGCAGTTCTCCAAGTAGGAAGCTTACTGAAGTGGACAGGGATCTAAACCTTATAATTGGGCTCCTGGGTAGCTCAGTGGGTAAGCCTCCGCCTTCGGCTCAGGTCATGATCTTATGTTCCTGGGATCAATCCCCGTGTCGGGCTCTCTGCTCAGCAGGGAGCCTGCTTTGTCCTCTCTCTCTGCCTGCCTCTCTGCCTGCTTGTAACCTCCCTCTCTCTCTCTCTCTCTCTCTCTCTCTCTGTTAAATAAATAAATAAAACATTTAAAAATTAAAAAAAATAAATAAACCTTATTATTCATTCTGTAGCCTGTCATTTAAGAACATGATGCCTACTGGTCTATAGTTCCCCAGGTCCTATTGCAGTCTTTCACTGAAAATGTTCAATTTAGTTCAGACCAAGCCAATAACTATTTGTTAAATTTTTCACAAGTTTCAGTGGCAATTTGCCAGATTCTGCTACAATGGGGTTCTCTCCAATGAAGCAAGAACAATGGCACTAAGGATATTTGGGGACAGGATGTAAGTGCATAGTAATAGTTCCCTGGCATCTCCCTAGCTTCTCTAGGAGGTAGAGTGGAAGCCAACAAAGTCCTGAGAGTCACATATCAGTATTGAAAGATCTCAGGGGTGTCCCTACAGATATGTGAGACAACCCCCATACTAACTTATTTCTAAGTTCTATTTCTACTATAGTATAACATTTCCACATTTTAGAAAAATGCCCATAAGTTCCTGGTGAATCTAAAACCCTCTTTTATAGCAATGTGATAGAGTAAAAGTCACAGTTATAGAATTCACAAAAATCTGGGTTGAATTACCAAATTAGTCACATCTGTTCACTTTAATCTTAGATTAGATTTCTTAAGGCATTGTAGTCTTTTCAGATTGACTTCTTTCACAAAATAATATACCTTAACTATTATTTCCTGTCTTTTTTGTGGCTTGAGAGCTTATTTCTTTTATCACTGAATAATATTTGTTTAATGGATATACCACAGTTTATCTATTCACTGATTGAGGGATATCTTGGTTATTTTCTGTTTGGGGAAATTATGAATAAAACTGCTATAAACATTCGTAAACAGACTTTTTTGTGGACACACATTTTCAACTCATTTGGGTAAATATCTAAGAGAGTAATTTTTGAATCGTATGCTAGGAATATGTTTAGCTTTGTAAGGAACTGCCAAACTGTCTTCCAAAGTGGCTGTATCATTTTGCATTTCCAGTAGGAATGAGTAAGAGTTCCTGTTGTTTTATAGCCTTGCCAGCATGTTGAGCATCTTTACATATGCTCATTTGCCATCTGTCTATCTTAATTGGTGAAGTGTCTGCTCAGATATTTTGCCCACTTAAATTAATTGGATTGTTTGGTTTTTTTTCATTGTTGAATATCAAAAGTTCTTTGTATATTTTGGATACAATTTTTTTAATCAGATATACATTTTGCAAATATCTTCTTCCAATCAGTGGCCTGTCTTTTCATTCCCTTACAGAGCTGCTTCTGAAGAAAGAGTTGTTTAATAAAGTCTACCTTATTTCTCTCATTGATCTTGCTTTTGCTGTCTTATTAAAAATTCATCAGTAAATCTTGAGTTCACCTAGATTTCTCTTCTTTTCTTCTAGAGGTTTTATAGTTTTTCATTTTACATTTAGGTTCCATGACCCATTGTCAGTTAATTTTTGTGAAAGCTATAATGTCTTTGTTCATGATTTTTTTTTCTTTCTGGCATATGAATCTCCAATCGTTCCAGCACAGTTTGCTAAAAAGACTATCCCTTGTCCATTGACTATCTTTGTTCCTTTGTCAAAAATCAGTTGATTCTGTCTCTGCGGATCTATTTCTGAGCTCTCTATTCTGTTTCATTGTCTTGTGTATCAATTCTGCCATCAACAGAATGCTGTCTTGGTTATTACTGTAGCTTTAAAGTAAGTTTTGAAGTTGGTTAGTGCCAGTAGTGTCATTTCTCCAACTTCATTCTTTTTATTCAGTATCGTTTGTTATTCTGTTGCTGTTTTGTTTCACTTCTGTCTTTCCACACAATTTTAGAACCTGTGTGCCAATATACACAAAATTAGCTTGCTGACATTTCCATTGCGATTGCTCTCAATCTTTATGTCATTTTGGGTAGAATTGACACCTTTACAATATTGACTCTCCAGGATATGAGCATGGACTATGGAAATATGCCTCAGTTTATTTAAATCTTTGATTTGTTTCAAAAAAAATCTTTGATTTGTTTCATCATACTTTTTCTACATACAGCTTGCATACATACATTGTTAGATTTATTTGGAAGTACTTCATATTCTGGTGGTATTTTTAATGGTACTATGTTTTTAATTTAATTGTTTATTGCCAGTAGATAGAAATGCAATCAACCTTAGTATATTCACATTGTACTTAGCAATTTTCTATAATTGCTTGCTGTTAGAAAAGATTTTTTTGATTCTTTGAGATTTCATGCAAAAACGTGTCACCTGTGAACTAAGACAGTTTTATTTCTTCCTTCCCAATTTGTATACCTTTTATTTTCTCTCCTTCTCCTATTGCCCTAGGACTTCTCTTACAATGTTAAATAGGAATGTTCACAGAGTATATCACAGCCTCATATCTGCTATTCTAAGGGTAATGTTTAGGTTCTTACCATTAAATATATTACCTGTACTGTAGTTGTAGATGTTCCTTAACAAGTACGGAAGTTCCCCTCTATTCCTAGTTTGGTGAGAGTTTTTATCATGAATAAGTTTTGCATTTTTTAAATGCTTTTCCTGAATCAATTGATATAATCATATGATTTCCATTCTTTATTCTCTTGATGTGGGAGATTATATTAATTCATTTTTTAATGTTGAACCAGCCTTGCATACCTGGGGTAAATCCTACTTGTCATGATGTATAATTATTTTGTACATGGTAAGCTTTGATTTGCTGATTTTTTGTGAATTTCTCATCTTTATTTATAACAATTAATGGTTTGTAGTTTTTTCTTTCTTATAATGTTATTTCTTGTAATGTCTGATCTTGGTATTAGACTAACGCTGGTCTAGAATAATTTTAGGAATGTTTCTCCTACTTCTATAAGGAAGATATTCTAGAAGATTGACACCATTTCTTTCTTAAATATTCAGTAGGCTACCAGAGAATCCAGTTGAACCCGGTGTTCCTTTTAAAATGATAAATTATTGGGCGCCTGGGTGGCTCAGTGGGTTAGTGCCTCTGCTTTCGGCTCAGGTCATGATCTCAGGGTCCTGGGATCGAGGCCCGCATCGGGCTCCCTGCTCAGCAGGGAGCCTGCTTCCCCCTCTCTCTCTCTGCCTGCCTCTCTGCCTCCTTGTGATCTCTCTCCCTCTGTGAAATAAATAAATAAAATCTTTNCAGTAGGCTACCAGAGAATCCAGTTGAACCCGGTGTTCCTTTTAAAATGATAAATTATTGATTCTACTTCTATAATGGATATAAGCCTATTCAATTTCTTTTTTCTTGTGTGAGCTTACTTTCTTTCTTTTTTAGAGAAAGAGCACATATGCACATGAGCAGGGAGAGGGAGGGGGAGGGAGAGAAAGAGAGAAATCTTAAGATTTCTAAGGCATTTTTCAGGCATAGAGCCTGACCTGGAGCTCAGTCACAATCCTGAGATCGTGACCTGAGCCAAAATCAAGAGTCAGACAGGACGCTTAATAAACTAAGCCACCCAGGTGCCCCAGTAGTTTGTGGTTTCTGAGAATTGGGTCTATTTTATCTAAGTTATCAAATTTGTAGACATAGAGCTATTCTAGTGGTCCTTTACTATCCTTTTAATGTCCTAGGACATCAATAGAGAGGACACCGTTTTCATTTCTGACATTAGTAATTTGTTTTTTTCTGTTTTTTCATGCTTACCTTAGTTATAATTCTATCAATTTTGTTAATCTTTTCAAAGAAACAGCTTTTGGTATTGCCGAACTTCTTTATTATTTTCTTATTTCAATTTCATTCATTGTTGCTCTAATTTTTATTTTTCCTCTGATTGCTTTAGGGTTAAATTTCACTTTCTAGTTTCCTAAGGTAGAAGTTTAGATTATTTATTTTACATGTTTATTTATTTCTAATATATGCATTAATGCTATAAATTTCACTACTTTTTCTGCTTCTATAGTTTGACTTGTATTTTCTCTTTATATTGTGTTCGAAATATTTTTTGTTTATTTTAAGATTTCTTTATTGATCCATGTGTGATTCAGAATTATGTTATTTAATCCCCAAAGTATTTGGGGGTTTTCCAGTTTTATTGCTGTTATTGATTTCTAATTTAATTCCGTTGAGGTCTGAGAGCATACTTTGAATGATCCATATAAGTTCATTAATATGTTCTAGGCCCAGACGTAATCTATCTTGGTAAATGTTCCATGTGAACTTGAGAAGAATATATATTCTGTTGTTGGATGACATATTCTATAAATCTCAATTAGATCCAGTTGATTGGTGGTGCTGTTCAGGTTAACCATATCCTACTAATTTTTGGCTTACTCTATTCATCAATTACTGAAAAGGAGATGTTGAAGTCTTCAAATATAATGGTGTAATTATTCTATTTCTCTTTGCTCTTCTATCAGTTTTTGCCTCATATTTTTGATGTTTCATATTTAGATGTATATATGTTAAGGATTGTTATGTCTTCTTGCAGAATGGAGCCCTGCATCTTTATGTAATGCTTCTCTTTATTTATAATAAATTTCCTTGTTCTGAAATCTGCTTATGCTGAAATTAATAAAGTGGTTCCAGCTTTTTTAAATTAATGTTATCATGGTATATTTCCTCTTTCTCTTTACTTTTAAATTATATGTCTTTATATTAAGGTGGGTTTCTTTTTTTTTTTTTTTTAAAGATTTTATTTATNCACAGAGAGAGATTACAAGTAGGCGGAGAGGCAGGCAGAGAGAGAGGAGAGAGGAGGAAGCAGGCTCCCTGCTGAGCAGAGAGCCCAATGTGGGCCTCGATCCCAGGACCCTGGGATCATGACCTGAGCCGAAGGCAGCGGCTTTAACCCACTGAGCCACCCAGGCGCCCTAAGGTGGGTTTCTTGAAGACCACATACAGTTCATTTTTTTTTAACTACTCTGACACTCCATCTTGTAATGGGTTTACTTAAACAATTCACTTTAATGTTATTATTGATATAGTTATATTTACAGTATTTGTAACTTTTGTTTTTATCACATTTGTCATTTGTTTCTTTTATTTTCTTCCCTTCTTTTTCTGTCTTCTCTGATTACTTGATGATTTTACCTTATTCCATTTTCTACATTATTCTAGTGCTTGCCCACATTTGCAAGAAACACAAGTCCACTTTCCAACACTATATAGCCTATTGGGTAGTGCAGATACCACAAAACACATTAGTTCCATTTCTTCCCTCCTGTCCCTTGTGAAATGGTTGTCTTTCATTTAACTTTTCCATATCCTATACTCACCCAATACATAGTTATCATTATTACTTTAAACAGTTATTTAAGATCATTTAAAAATAAAAGCATAGATTTCATTTTACTTTCATTTATTCTTTCTCTAATGTTCTTCCTTTCTTTGCCTCAATTTAGCTACCAAGTTTCTGACTTATATATCTTTCTTTTCTTTCTCTCTGAGGAACTACTTTTTTTTTTTTTCTCCCTGAAGAACTTTTAGAATTTTTTGCAAGGTGGGTCTTCTGGTGATTACTTCCCTCAGTATTGCTTTGTCTGAGAAATTCTTTATTTCTCCTTCACTTTTTTTTTTCCTAAGTTTTTTTGTTTTGTTTTGTTTTGTTTTAATTTCACAGAGGGAGAGAGATCACAAGGAGGCAGAGGCAAGCAGAGAGAGGGGGGGGGAGCAGGCTCCCCGCTGAGCAGAGAGCCCGATGCGGGCCTCAATCCCAGCACTCTGAGATCATGACCTGAGCCGAAAGCAGAGGCTTTAACCCACTGAGCCACCCAGGCGCCCTCTCCTTCACTTTTTGAAGGATACTACTACTGAGTATAGAAAATAGTTTGGTGGTTTTTTTTTTCTTTTTCAGTACATTAAGCATTTTACTCTATTCTTGGTTGCAAGTTTTCTGATAAGAAATCTGCTATAATTCATACATTTGTTTTCCAAATAGATGAGGTTTATTTTTCTTCTGGCTTCATTTAAGAGTTTCTCTTTTTCTGCGGTATGAATATGATATACCTAGTTATAGATTTGTACTGTTTTGTTTTTTTTGTTTTTGTTTTTGTTTTTGCTTTTGCTCTATTTGGTGTTCTATGAGGTTTTTCAAGCTGTGCTTTGGTATCTGTTGTGAATTTTGGAACATTCTCTGACATTATTATGTCAAATATTTTTCTCTGTTCTCTCCCTCCTCCTTCTGCTATTGCAATTGCATGTATGTTGTATCTTTTGAAGTTGTACCAAGGTTTTTGGATTCTATTCTGTTTTCATTAATTTTCTATCATTGCCAAACTTCATTTTGGGAAGTTTATATTGACATATCTTCATATTCCCTGATTTCTTTCTCAGCTCTGTCTAGTCCTCTAATTAGCCTATAAAAAGGATTTTCACTTCTTTTAAATTTTGTTTTGTTTTATTGTATTTTTTTTAATTGGAGCATAGTTGCCACAAAATGTTACATTAGTTTTAGGTGTATGACATAACAGTAATTCAGCAACTCTGTATGTTATGCTGTGCCCATGCCAAGGGTAACCATGATGTATACAGCACTTTACAATATCACTGATTTTATTCCCTATGAGGTACTTTTTTCCCTGTGACTTACCTCTTTTATATCTGGAAGCCTGCACCTCCCATTCCCCTTCACCTGTTCTACCCATGCCCCATCCCCTCACCTCTGGCAACCACCAGTTTTTTTATGTATTTATGGGCCTGTTACAGTGTTTTTAATTTCTAGCAATTTTTTTGGAGTATCCATCTCTTTGTTACACTACCAACCTATTCTTGTACATTATCTCTTTTTACTTAGAACTCTAAACATATTAATTATATTTGTTTTAAATTTCCTGCCTGACAATTTGGGTTTTGTTTTTTTCAATGTTTTGAGTTTTTATTCAAATTTGAGTTAGTTGACATATAGTATAATATTAGTTTCAGGAGTAGAATTTAGTGATTCATCACTTACATATAATGCCCAGTGTTCATCGCAAGTGTCCTCCTTTATACCCATCACCCATTTAGCTCATCCCCCCTACCAATGTCCCTCCATCAACCCTCAGTTTGTTCTCTATACTTGAGTCTCTTGTGGTTTGCCTCCCTCTCTCTCTCTCTTTTTTTCCCCTTTCCTTTCCCCTATGTTCATCTGTTTTGTTTCTTAAATTCCACATATGAGTAAAATCATATGTTTGTTTGTTTTTCTCTGACTGACAATTTAAATTCTGTGTCATATCTGAGTCTGTTTTATGTCTACAGTTTGCAGGGGAGTTTTTTCCTACTTTTTTTTATCCTGCCTTGAGATATCTTGTTAGAAGCCACACTAGATGGCATCAATATATACATAAGGAAAACTCAATTCAAAGATATCAAATACCAATGCTCATACAATTAGTGGGCAATGGAACCTAGATTGCACTTTTCTATATGGCTATATAATATTTAATTCATAAATACATGTCATAATAATCAACAAAGATCATCTCAGTTTTAGAAAAAAAACAAATGTAATTCTACAAGATAGATAAGAAATAATACTAAGCTTTCAAAGACTAAATTAATAAATGACATTAAACAAATGAGAATTTTTTCCTAAAATTAAAAAATGAATAATGAATTTTGTTCAAGTCAAATCTTCTAAAAATAAAACTTCAAAGGAAAACTAAGCTAATAATATTTATGACAAAAATAATCAATAAGTATAATAAATGCTTGTGTATTTATTATTTTGACAAATCCTACAGCTAAATGTTAACATTCTGGAAAATATTGAATTACCAAGCTGTGGAAGGCAGAAGGCAAAAAAAAAAAATTTACTATATCTAATGCTCAGTATCTTACTATATCTTGTGCTCAACACCTATCTAGTGCTCAACACCAAAAAAAAAATTATTTGTTTTTATTTGAGTGTACTTGATACACAATGTTACATTGCTTTCAGGTGTACAACGTAGTGATTTGACAAGTTTACACATTATATTATGCTCACAAGTGTAGCTACTATCTGTCACTGTACAATGTTATTACACTATCATTGACTATATAATATTTTTAACACTGTTGTGACCCAGAGACTACCAGGCCTGGAAATCTTTGAGTTTCTTTTCCCACAGTTACCAGATAGCTTTATTTTTAAAAAATGGAATATACTGGGAGTTGAAAAAATACCAATGTCACCAGGTAAAATAATGCTAACATAGGAAAATTTCGATACCACATTGAATCATTTATTGATTATTTATTGAGCACATGCATAAACAGAATACCATTTGGTCCAAGACCTAATCATTTATTTAAATATTAAAATACTTTGGTTTTATTTTATTTTATTATTTTTTTCCCCAAACAACACATAATTCTCCAAATGGCACAGACAGGTAGTATAATAATTCACTAGGGTAAACTATGGAGACTAGTGGGCATATAAAACTATCATTGTTGAATGACATATTAAGGAAATTGAAGAGCATCCTATAAAATGTGGTATACCTTTTAAGTTGTTCTGGTTAGGAGAATGACATGATAAACAAGAAAACATGATGCTATATAATTATTAACCCAAAAGTGCTATTCAAGATGGATTGAAGACAGCCTGAATGAAAACAAGAGGGCAAGCCCCAAGACCAGATGTGATCCAGGCTTCCAATGATAGACTTGAACTGTATTAATACAAATAGAAAGAGATAAACTTGGACTATATCTCCAAGAGAAGGGAACAGACCCAGTAACTATTTTTGGATGAAAGTGAGAGAAAAGAACAATTAACAAACCTGAGTTACTGAGAGAACAATGTCACCTCAGTGGAAATCTGAAACTCAGATAAATTCTTATCCAGATTAACATGCAGAACTTTTCATTAAAATAAAGTGTATATTCCTTCACAACAAAATTCAAATCTAGTACAGGATTTCTTTTTAATTTACTTTATTTTTTAATTTAATTAAGAATGAGTTAGAGAACAGATGTTTTTCATGACCTGATAGACCTCCCAATATGATAGCCAGGGAAATTTGGGAGACAATAATTAAAATATAGTAGAAGATGTTAGACAAGACTTTAAAAAGAACTCCTAAAAAATAAATAAATAATAAATAAATAAATAAATAAAAAGAACTAAGAAACCAAAATCATAGCCTAAAGAAAAATCATTAAGCTAGTCCAAAGCATAAATCTTAATTAAAAATAGAAAAATAAGTCCCAAATTTAATCAGAAAGGATCGTGCCCTCTGGGCTTCTCTTTACATTATTTTAGAAAAGAGTCTACTTACTAGAATTTAAGTTTTAAACCAGTATTATGCTTGAGTGGACACAGTTATCTAATTATAGGAAAATAAACTCTATCAGTGATTAAAGTGGGAAATTAATAATTTGAATTTTAATAACTCATATTTTTTGTGTCATTGCACCTTTGCAATGCAATTCAGAAAACCATTACAAAAAAAATTTATTTTGACTCTCTGTTAAATGAACAAAGAAGTATAAGATTTAGGTGTTAAAACACTTTCATTTGAAAGTGTTTAACAGATTTATAGTTTTTGTTGCCACAATAACTGTAGCATATATCAATTTTTTTACACATTAAGGTTTTTACATAGAAAATGCAAATGCAGGGGTGCCTATGTGTCTCAGTGGGTTAAGTGTCTGCCTTTGGTTTAGGTCATGATCCAAGGGTTCTGGGATTGAGACCTGCATTGGGCTCCCTGCTCAGTGGGGGGTCTGCTTCTCCCTCTCCCTCTGTCTACTCCCCCCTCCTCATGCTCTGTCTCTGTCTCTCTCTTTCAAATAAATAAATAAAATATTAAAAAAATAAAAGAAAATATATGTACAACATAAACATTTTTTCTTTTTTATTTTAGTAAATAACCCAAAAAGTTCAAATAGGTTCTTCAGAGTTCAGTCTTCCTAAGAAGTTCTTGTTTAACCACCAGTGGTATCTTTTTCGTCCTTGTATTCAGATTGATACCATTAACTAATTACTTCACATTACTGCTTCAGAAGTTGTGAATATACATAGAATTTGGTCCAGTTGAGTAGTTGTTTTTTATTGGAATGGAATGCATGGCTAAATCAAAATAATGTAGAATATAGTCTATACAGTTGTCAGGAAATTTTTACATATCCACACAATTTAATCAAACATTGGCTTTATCATTCACTGGGTCCTGAACCAGTTACATAGCAAAATTGAAATAAAACAAACAAAAAAACAGCTCTTTGAGAAATCCCTAACTCTTCTGGCTACTTTAATTCATGATTTCCTTAACTGTCCATCAACATAGAATATTTAGCCTATTGGTTATTCTAATTATAATTTATGGATCTTAATGTAAATATTTAACTTTTCTTAGCCTAACATCTGAGAAGTATGTTTCAGTAAAGGTAATTTTCAAGACTCAATGGGACACACCTAACATAGAATTATAAAAGAAAGGGTAGTAGGAAGATTAATCCTCTATTCCTGCACATCTAGTTCTAGATCTCCTATAGTTTTGCCTCTCAGAGAACCCTTGCAAATGTATGCATATTCTAAAGCAAAATATCTGCAGGTGCCTGTAGATTAGATAGTGTATAGAGATGTAAGTATATATATATATCTATATATCTATATATATATATATATATATACATATGATATAAATAGATACATAGGTAGATACATAGATTCTATTTTCCTAAGCATCATTTTTTTAATTCAAATTCCAGTTAGTTAACAAGCAGTTTAATATTAGCTTCAGGTGCACAATATAGTGATGCAACATTTCCATACAACACCCAGTGTTCATCAAAGTAAGTGCACTGCTTAATCCCCATCAACTATTTTTTTTTTAGCTATTTATTTTTTTAAAGATTTTATTTATTTATTTGACACAGAAAGAGAGATCACAAGTAGGCAGAGAGGCAGGCAGAGAGAGAGAGGAGGAAGCAGGCTCCTTGCTGAGCGGAGAGCCCCATGCAGGGCTTGATCCCAGGACTCTGAGACCATGACCTGAGCTGAAGGCAGAGTCTTAACCCACTGAGCCACCCAGGCACCCCTCCCCATCAGCTATTTAACCCATTCCCTCACCTACATTCCTCTGGCAACCATCAGTTTATTCTCTATAGTTAATCGTCTATTTCTTAGTTCCTCTTTCCTTCTCTCTCTCTCTCTCTCTCTCTGTTTTTTTCCCTTTGCTTGTTTGTTTTGTTTCTTAAATTCCACATATGAAAAACATATGATATTTTTCTTTCTCTGACTGACTTATTTCACTTAGCCTAATCCTTTCTAACTTCATCCATGTCATTGCAAATGGCATGCCTTCATTCTTTTTTATGGTTGAGTAATAGCCCATTTTATACACACACTACATCTTCCTTAGCCCTTCATCAGTTGATGGACACTTGGCCTGTGTCCATCATTGGGCTATTGTAGATAATGCTGCTATAAACATTGGTGTGCATGTATCCCTTTGAATATTTTTGTATTCTTTGTGTAAACACCTCATAGTGCAATTGCTGAATCATGGGGTAGTTCTATTTTTTACTTTTTGAAGAAACTCCATACTGTTTTCCAGAGTGGCTGCACCAGTTTGCATTCCCACCAATAGTGTAAGATGTTTCCCCTTTTCCACATCCTCAACAACACCTCCTGTTTCTTGTATTGTTGATTTTAGCCATTCTGACAGGTATATGATAATAAAGGGTTACTGTCCAAATTATACAAAGAACTTATAAAATTCAATACTCAAAAAAACAAATAATCCAATTTATGACTTTTTTTTAATGGATTAGTGACAGATTCAGATCTCTTTCCCTGGCTAACTTCTGTTCATCCTGGGAATGTCATCACGACAGACTTTTAGATGCCACCTTGGTTTTGCCATATATCATAGAAACCTTTATGATCTACCATTCCGAGTCACACCCACTACTCCAAATTGATGTTTGATATATCTTTATCATATTTTTATCATACATTAAAAATATTCTCTTATAATTGTCTGTGTTTTTTCCTCTCCTCCACCACAGTGAAAGCTTGTCAATGTTAGAAATTTCCTTTATTCATCCACGGTATTTAAGAGGGATTGCTACTAAATAGGTACTCAATTTTTTGAAGCTTAATATCATGTCTACCTCATTCACAACAAACTGATAATTTCAGCCCAACTATTTCTCTCTACACTGAATCACCTATTATGTGTACCATCTATTTTGGTATTTTCTCATATGTAACCTTGTATCATTATCTAAATGTTATACATTTAGCTTTTTATATAACCAGAATGTAAGCTCTTGAAGTCAAAGTTCAGCTCCTTTATTCCACTTTCTTTCTAAAGGATGGTATTATGATACAGATATTCAATAAATAAATACTAATGGGAAAAATTTTGGTTATTTCTTGTATATAGATTTTTTAAATTTTTTATTTAAATTCAATTAACCAACATATAGAACATCATTAGTTTTATATATACCATTCAATAGTTTATCAGTTGCTTATAACACCCAGTGCTCATCACATCATGTGTCCTCCTTAAAGCCCATCACCCAATTACCCTATCCTCTCACCCACCGCCCCCTCCAGCAACCCTCAGTTTGTTTCCTATAGTTACGAGTCTCTCAGGGTGCCTGGGTGGCTCAGTCATTAGGCATCTGCCTTCAGTTCAGGTCATGATCCCAGGGTCCTGGGATCGAGCCCCACATTGCTCAGCCGGAAGCCTTCTTTTCAATCTCCCACTCCCCCTGCTTGTGTTCCCTCTCTCGCTGTCTCTCTCTCTCTCTCTCTCTCTGTCAAATAAATAAATAAAGTCTTTTTTAAAAAGTCTTAAAAAAAAGAGTCTCTCATGATTTTTCTCCCTCTCTGACTTCCTATTCAGTTTTCCTTCCCTTACCCTATGATGCTCTGAGCTATTTCTTATATTCCACATATGAGTGAAACCATATGATAATTGGTTTCTCTGTTTGACTTATTTTACTCAGCATAATACCCTTCAGTTTCATCCATGTCAATATAAATAGTAAGTATTCAGCCTGTCTGATGGCTGAGTAATATTCCATTGTATATATATACCACTTCTTCTATTTATTCATCTGTTAGTGGACATCTTGGCTCTTTCCATAGTTTGGCTATTGTGGACATTGCTTCTATGAACATTGGGGTGCAGGTGCCCCTTTGAGTCACTCCATTTGTATCTTGGGGTAAATAGCTAGTAGTGCAATCGCTGGGTCATAGGGTAGCTGTATTTTTAATTTCTTGAGGAAACTTCATACCGTTTTCCAGAATGGCTATACCAGCTTGCATTCCCACCAATAGTGTAAGAGGGCTCCCCTTTCTCCACATCCTTGCCAACATTTGTTTTTCCCTGTCTTTCTAATTTTAGCCATTCTGACTGGTGTAAGATGGAATCTCATTGGGGTTTTGATTTGTATTTTCCTGATGCCAAGCGATGTGGAACATTGATCATGTGCTTGTTGGCCATTTGTAGGTCTTCTTTGGAGAAATGTATGTTCTTCTGCCCATTTCTTGACTGGATTCTTTGTTTTTTGGGTGTTGATTTTGGTGAGTTCTTTATAGATCTTGGATACTAGCTTTTTATCTGATATGTCATTTACAAATTTTTCTCCTATTCCACAGGTTGCCTTTTAGTTTTTTTGACAATTTCTTTTGCTGTACAGAAGCTTTTTACCTTGATGAACCAAATAATTCATTTTTGCTTTTGTTTCCCTTGCCCTTGGAAATGTGTTTAATAGGAAGTTGCTGCAGCCAAGGTGGAAGAAGTCTCTGCCTGTGTTCTCCTCCAGGATTTTGATGGATTCCAGAATGAAAATTTGAGAGGCTAGACCCAACTCTACCCTAAAATGTTTCTTAGTCATAGAAAATTAATTTTTTAGTGTTCATGTTTTGTTCATGTAATGGATTACTTAGATAGCCCTTACTTCCTTTCTTACCATATAATAGTTTTATTTTAATAAAACAAAACCTAGGCATTGTTTCAATTATGTTTCCCACTCTTATAACATTATGTGAGTGTTTGTGTGCATGTGTTACTCTGTGCTTGATCACTCCATACAATATACAAACATGAGATCATTTCTTCCAACTTAAAAAAAAAGGAAGACTTTCTCTTGACCATATTAATCTCACCATCTTACCCTTTACACCAAAACTGCTTAAAAGAATGATGTATATTTATTTTCTACAACTCTTCTCTTCGTATTCTATGTTTGACACACCATAATCAGATCATATCAAAGTCACCAAAGAAGTCCATTGTTGATAAACCCAATTGTCAGTTCTTGATTTCCATAGTATTTGATTGATTATTACTACTGGTTACCATCTTTTCACTTGACCTAATTCCATATGTTCTTGGTTTTCTTTCTTTCTCACTGACTTCTTCTCAGTCTCCATTGTTGGTTCCTCCAATTTCTTACATGGAACATCTTAATTTTGGAGTGTCTCGAGGATTGATAAATAGTGGCACAGCTACTATCTAATCGCTATCAACATTTATTTCCTTGATGATCTCACAACCGTATGGTTGAGAGAACCCCAAATTTATATCGCTGGCCCAGGCTCCATTCCTTAATTCTAGGCTCAAATTCCAGATTCAGTATTTCTATTGCATTTTCTCATAGAAAGCTCAAACTTAGTATCCCCACAACTTACCTTCTTTTTCCTTCCAAACTTGCTCTCTCATCAGCCATTTCCATCTCAGTCATTGAAACTCTAAGGACTTTCTAATCATCAATATTCCTTTTAATAAAGTTAAAACACAGTTTAACAAATATTTATTAAGTAGCAAACAATTCAGTATGCTAGAAATGTAAGAATTCCTTATTCCAGCCCACTGGAACCCTACTGGGGAAACCCAAACCAGGGAATTTCACCCATGAAACCCCACTCAGGCTCCTGACTACAGTCTAATTGTTGTGAAATTTATATTGCTGGATACTATAGAAAAACAAATAAATAAAGGGATTCTAGCCCAGGGTATGACTAAAAGCACAGCGCAATGGTGATCAGGAGTTAAGCCTAAAAGTTTGATAGAAATTTTATAAGTGAACTTTTATATGTAATATTTAGTTGAACTTTTTATTTAAAAATATATTTAATTGAGATTTTACAAGTCAAATTCATCAAGAATATACTGAAAACCAATTATGCATCAAGTCCTGGGTTAGGTGTTAAAGTTGTCATGAAAGTGAATCCAATGTGATCTTTGACCTTAAGGAGAGAAGAAATAGATTCAACTTTATAATGAATAAAACTATAAAAGAAAGAAAGTTGAGACTCAAGAAAAGAAAACTTACATTCTCTAAGGTGTTATGTGAATCAATTATTCAAAAAAAAAAAAGTGATCAGGGTGCCTGGGTGGCTCAGTCAGTTAAGTGTCTGCCTTCGGCTCAAGTCATGATCTTAGGGTCCTGGGATCGAGTTCCGCTTTGGGCTCCCTGCTCAGCGGGGAGTCGTCTTCTCCCTCTGCCCCTCCTCCTGGCTTGTTCTCTCTCTCTCTCTGACTCTCTCTCTGAAATAAATGAAAAAAAAAATCTTTAAAAAAAGTGACCAAGGAATGAATAAAGCATAATCAAAAGCCAAAAGTCAAGAAATGCTGAACAGAACACAGTCTTGAGCAGTAAAAAGAGAAATGAGCACTATGACCACAGTTTTGATTTCTTCAGCCTTCCCTTTGGAAGTTTGACTATGTTTATTGATCTTTCTCCATACCTTTCTTCCACAGGAAGGGTTTTATATCTGATTAATATGTTTGTGGAAGATATATACAGCCATTCCTTGGCTATCTTTCTACTTTTCAGAACCAAACTGTCCTTAGAACACACATATTTTCTTCTCCATCCTGGGACAGACTCTTCTAGGTAAGCAGGTTTTCAGTTGTCATGCACTGACCATGACTGAATAATAGGGGCTACTTCATTAAGGAACATAATATTATGAAGTTAACTGTGACCCTATATTTAAAGTCTCATTCAGCAACCAGCTTTATTATTAATAATCCTTGATGCCCATTCATCTATGTTCTGCATATCTTGATTCATTCTTCATTCTGGAGTGGATAATAGAGTTGTTTAATATTGAACCCTAAACCCAATAAGGATATGGTTAAAAAGTGACCATCACTGCATTAATATCGGGAGAAGTAAAAAGGGATATATTTTTTAAATTAGTTACCTTAGATAAAAGAGTTTAATTAGTATGGGGAACAGAAGCCAAATTGCATGAGTGAAAAAAGCAAATGAGTGATTAAGAAATGGAATTAATGAAGCTATTTAAGTACTTTATCAATTGAGAAAAACAAAATAACAAAATACTAGCTCAGGAACAATAAGAAAGAAATAGTATTTTCTTTTCCTATATGATTTGTTTCACCCTAATTCCTTTTAGAATTTTGGCATTTAGCAAAGAGGAAATAGATAATGAAAAGGAAGATCCAACAGAGAGAAAGATGTCTCATTAAAAATATATAAGATGACATAAATCAAAACACTATAAAGAGATTAATTTTGGAACAGAAGAGAACATGTTTTTAAATAAAAATGTAACGAAATTATATACAAAATACAGGTATTTACAGAGGAAATTTGATAAAGTTTATGTTAAATAATCTCAAAGTTCTCAGCCATAGTCAATGTAAAATCTTCAGCAAACACTCTGGTAGGTTGAACACATACACAAAAATTGGAAATTGCCCAGGTAAGGTATCACTGATACATTGATAAAGCAATTTTTATCTGCAAAGCAATGAAGCAACAGCAGGACTATGGTAAAATAACGTTTTAGTGGATTTAATTTTTGTAATACTTTCTGAGGCTGGGTGTAATGAGAAATATCTTTCTGTTTTGTGTAAGAACCTCTTTTTATTTTAATTTTTACATAGTTATTGACTAAGAATAATAAAATTTTTGTGCTGGAGAGATATATATTTTCTATTTAAAAATTCTAGTACAATGCACCCCCAATGTATTGCCCTTATTTTCAAGGGATTAAACACCTAATGATATTACTAAAAAATGTACAAATATGTTGCGATTTTCTAAAATGGACAAATATTAAATAACATCATGGAGTTTTTTTCTGCATGAAAGAGAAATATCAGGAAATCTCCATAAATAGGAGAAAACTCACACTTGAAATCATCTGTTATCCCATGAATAAAACTTAATTAAATGTCAGGTTCATTTGATATGATCTATAATCTAAGGATAAACTCATTGCTGACAATAGCATATTTCTCAAAGAGTGGAAATATAGTATTTGATGTTTTTATCCATTTACAATATTATGAATTTATTTCTTCTTTTTTTGCAAATTCAATAAGAATTTATCTCCAAACATTCAGTAGTGACACAATCATAGTTAATTTTGCAATTATAATGAATTATATTCTTTTTTATTTTTAATTGAAGTACAGTTGACATACAATGTTATATTAGTTTCAGGAATATAGTGATTTAATGTTTATACATATCACAAATGTTTACTACCATCGGTGTAATTACCACCTTGTACCATACAAAGTAATCACAATGTTACTGACTACATTCCTTATGCTGTACTTTTTATCCCTTTATTTATTTATTTTATAACTAGAAGTTTCTATCTTAATCTCCTTCACTTATTTTACCCCCTCCTTCCATCCACTTCCCTCTGTCAACTCCCAGTTCTCTGTATTTATGAGTCTGTTTTTTGCTTGTTTTGTTTTGCTTTTCAGATTCCACATATAAGCAAATATTACCAAAAAAAAACCCCTCACAAAAACATAATTCTTTATAAGCAACACAATTAAAAAATTTGAAAGTAAAAGAGAATTTTCATCTTAGAACAAGATGGTCAATATCCAAAAGTAGATATGAGGAGGGAAACCTCAGTATTTGTCTCAGGAAAAAAAATTTAAATGAATGAAATTCAAAACCCATAGAACTAGTATCATCAAGTCTTATTTATTTTTCATTTGGAATATTGTTTTAAAAATATGATTTAATTGAAATTATCCAAAACATTTTGATGTTTCCTTACTGTTTTATAGGGGTTCAGTTCAGATTACTATTATGTAATCTATCCAGTAAATGCTGACAAGAAAGCTAGTTTTGCTTTCCAGACTTTTTTTCAGCTTCTAACATATGCAAAGACTGGGAAGTTATCAAAGAAAATAGAGGCAGTCTTGCTAAATCTGAGAGTGATTTCAAAATCTCGCCAAATACAATATAACATTAAAATTTAAATATGTTTTTATTTCTTGTTTTCAGACTACAAAAGAGGACGGTATTTTTCAAAGTGATCTAAAATATGTAATTAGATAAAGAGTTGGCAACATGGCATTTCTTAGAGTAAAAGTGCTTTGAATCTCACTTGACATAATGGGAATGAGAATAACATATTTATTATTTATCCATTTGTGCATTAGTTATGCATTCTTTTATGCATGTGCCATTATCTAAGTGCAGAAGAAAAAATAACTATAAACAATCACTCTGTGTCAGATAGTAACCATGTTCGTTGCTGGAGATTGAAAGATGGCCATGCCCCAGTCTGCCTTTTCAAAAAGCTCAGAGACTATTTTTCTGTACATCCTTCATCACAGGACTATACTTCGAAACCCTCTGAAGCTGTGCTTTTATTGTTTGATGACAAAAACAGATGAAAATGCATCTGTTTCAATAAGATTCATATTTACACTGTGTAGGTAATATGAAAATGCTGAGTGAGAGGGGCACCAGGATGGCTCATTCAGTTAATTGTTTGCCTTCATCTCAGGTCATGATCCCCATGTCCTGGGATCAAGCCCCAAGTGGGGCTCCGTGCTCAGCAGGAAGTCTGCTCTCCCTTTCCTTCTGCTCCCCCTGCTTGTGCTCTCTCTCTCAAAATAAGCAATTAAAATCTTAAAAATAAAATTAAGAAAAAAAAGAAAATGCAGAGCCAGAGTGACAGAATCACTGCATTTCCATGTTACTTGTTAGTCCATTCTCACCACACTCCATTTTGATTTGTTCTGCTTCTATACTATGTAGGGAAAAACATACTATTTTTTTTAATAATTTTTTAAAAGATTTTATTTATTTATTTGACAGAGAGAGATAGCGAGAGAGAAAGAGAGAGAAAGGGAGAGAGAGAAAACACAAGCAGGGAGAACAGCAGACAGAGTGAAAAGCAGGCTCCCTGCTGAGCAAGGAGCCCCATGCAGGGCTCGATTCCAGGACCCTGAGATCATGACCGGAGCCAGAGGCAGCCACTTAACCTACTGAGCCACCCAGGTGCCCCTTATGTAGCGATGTTGAGTCCCATTAAGAAGAAGGGTTAACCATTCATAAGTGAAGATACTTTTTTAATACCCATTTGACACTGAATTAATGGCATAAAGAGTGATAATCTGGCTTATTGACTTTTTGTCTGTCTTATAGTTTATATTTTATGTGTTTACTTTTTTATTTCTAAGGAAGAAATTAGATTCCAAATGTCAAAAAATTAAGGTAAATACCTTGTTTTAAAAAATATCTAGTGAACTTTTAAGCAATGTCAATGACATAAAGAAAATCACCTTTAGGATTATTATCCCTGAGAGATTCCAGGTTTCATTCACAATTTACTTAAAAGAAATGGCAGAAGTGATGAGATCTTTGTACAGAAAATGTGTGATAAATTATATATAGTGCTCCAGCCTCAATGGAAATGGGTCGAAGATTCCCAAGGAAATTTCTTCAGAAATGAGGGGGACAGAAAAGGTGGGAGATTTTGTATTAACACATAGTAATGTTCCCCTTATTAGAAACAGGTGGAGACTTAGATTCACACATGCATGTGCATACACATCCACACATACACCACTTTTACTCACATGTAGTGAACATGGAGCAATTTACCAATTGAATTGTTTTCCTATTGCTGCCTGATAATAACAAATTATCACATATATAGTGGCTTAACACAAAACAGACTTATTATCTCATAGTTACTGTGAAAAAAGAGTTTGGGTAGAGGCTAGTTAGGTCCTCTCTTCAGAATCTTACCAGGCTGAAAACAAGGAGGCTTTAGGTCCTCTTCCAAGCTTACCGTTTCATGAAGAATTTAGTTCCTTGTGGCTGTTGTAGGACTGAAGTCCCTGTTTTCTTGGTGGCTGGTGACCAGACAACTCTTAGCTCCTGGAAGCTGCCCTTAAGTCCTTGCCATGTGATCCCCTCCACGGACAGATTACAACATGGTTGTTTTCTTCAAGGTCAGCAGAAAACCATCTCTCCCTTTGAATCCTTCTAAACTGTGTTAGAGTTCAACTGATTAGGTCAAGCTTACCCAGGATAATCTCCCCATTACTTAAGTCAAGGACAAGTGATTTGGACCTTATTTATAGCTGTAAAATCTCATCTGCAACATACACCAACATATTCATATATCCCATCCCATCCATCTCACATTCCAAGATCAGAGATTACACAGGGCATGTCACCAGGGAGGTCTTAGAGGCCATCTTAATAGCCTTCTTACCACACCAGATGTCTGGCTCTAAAGCATATTATCAGACATCAATACTCACGCCCTTCGCGGTAACAAACGTCAGCAACAAATGTAGTAGAAACAACAAAATCAAATCATAGTCTTTTCATTTCATCATTGTGATATCTTGGTTTTTATTTCATGATCTTTCAGTCTTCTTATCTAAATTAATAATAATTAGTACTGCCTGTAAGATTATCTAAGTTATAACATATAAAGTGCTTTGTAAGAAATAAAGGAATCACTACACATAAGGAATAACAAATACACACATGCACTGTATGTATGTACTTTGTGTGTGTACTAACATATTCCATATGTATTATATAGGAATAACAAATATATGTGCATATATATGAATTTATGGTTGTGTGTGTTTTGTACGTATACTACACATTTACTCAGATAGATATTACTAGTTAAAATCTGTGTAGAGTTTTCATTGATTTGAAGAGTAACCTTTAGAAGTCTATAACGGTACCCAAAGTGGCTTTAACTTCATAAGCCCCATTCTTCATTTTTTGGTTCCCTTGTTTGACCATCATGTCCCATCTGAGTCTTATAGCCTTGATTACTTCAATTTCTTTTTTTTTTTTTTAAAGATTTTATTTATTCATTTGACACAGAGAGAGAGATTACAAGTAGGCGGAGAGGCAGGCAGAGAGAGAGGAGGAGGCAGGCTCCCTGCGGAGCAGAGAGCCCGATGCGGGCCTCGATCCCAGGACCCTGGGATCATGACCTGAGCCGAAGGCAGCGGCTTTAACCCACTGAGCCACCCAGGCGCCCAGATTACTTCAATTTCAATACAAAAAGGAATAACATGTTTATTAAAGACTTCTTCCCCTTGGGGAATATTTGATTCCACTGTAGAACCCTGCTGTGTGGGGAAGGCTCTATCTATCCTGAAATGGAAAATCCTTTCAAGTCTTATCTGGTCCTTGCAATGAAACCCTATTGGGTGTTCCAAACTTAAAGAGTTCCAGAGTTGTGAGTTCTATTAGGTGGAAAAGTCATTACTCTCACAGTGTATGTAACTTCAGAAAGTGCTATGGGCCTAGAGCCACAATTCACATGAGAAAACCATTATGGTGAGAATAGCCTTGAAATAAGTCTATAATGTATTGAAAATTTAATTCATAAAATCCAAATCCATGAATCAGTAATGACAAATTATTTGTTATTTATATTACAAATATCTGATGTACAAAATAAAAATTTAAAAATAAAATAAAACTTTATATGAACAAAAAATATTTTCTATAATGAGAAAAGAAAGAAAACTGTTAATAATTCTGTGTTTAGAGAACAAAGACTATATATCAGGGTCTAATATAATTTTTCCCTAGCTGGGACCTCTTGTCCCACAGATTCTTAGTTGTGGAGAAGGCAGGGAGTATCATGAATTTCACTTGAAAAGCAGAATTATTACACATTAGAGAGTATAAGTGAACACTTGCCTTTCCAATCAAATGAAACAACTTGTTTCCAGGACAGGTAGTATTAACTACATGAAATAATTCATCTCTTTGAGAAACAACAGTGAAAAACCACAGAGGATTTTGACACTCAACCCATATTCAAAAGTTTTCTTAATACATGGACCACAATAGGCCTCTGTAGTTTCTACTCAAATCTACCAACTCATTTATAGTAAAAAAGTTGTGGGCCAAGGGTTGTTTTAACAACACAAACATCTAAAATGCACAGCTACTTCTGTATAATGACAAAATGTATTTTAACATTCTTAAGTGTAGATAGTAACTAACTTGTAAAAATGTTTAGAAATTCATCAAATAGTCATTTCTTCTCTGTTTCTATATTCACATCTTACCTATTAAATTACTTCGAAATTTGTTAGAAAAGTATACAAAGGAATGTTAAAAACATAAAGGTGATCATTCAAAAACTAAATCATAATCAAAACTATGTCATTAATTTTTAGATGCAATGTATTTTATGTTTGATTAAGAAAGAAAAATATGCTGTCAGTAACAACACACTTATGTTCTAGAATGTTTATATGTATTGGAGATATTTAAGAATTATTTAGGTATAGAAAGAAAGTTTCTCAATCTAATAAAGGATATCTAATAATATGTAATAAAGTATATCTATAAAAAAAGAATTATTTAGGTATTAAATTATTTAGGTATTATTATATCTTTCTGACATAATCATCAAAAGAAAAATATAAGAAACAAATGTTTGTTTTAAAACTTTTTCATATTCAAAGTCCAAATCTTTCAGATAACTTTTTAAAATTGAAAACTTCAAAGCCCCCTTCCTTTTTTTTTTTTCCTTTTTTCATATAACAGCACAGTCTGTGCCAGCATAAGGATTGGTACTATAGCATTTTCTCCAGTATTTCCTTCCAAGCTTCTGACACCCATCCTACAAGTTTTGATGTTGGCGCTTTCTTTTCTGGTATGTGATAAAGTGTCCTTTTTATATACCTCAGTTACAAAACATGATGCAGCTTAATCTACTTTCAGGTCTCTTTCTTTTTGGGTTCCATAAAGCACTTATTTTTATTCAGCAAGAAAATATGGAATCACTTTAATTGCTCCAACAGCAGATATTTGCTTCACTGATATCAAATTTATTCCCCTTCACTGTTCCCATATTAGTTTCCAAGTAATTTTACATCTCAATAGTCAATCATACTATTTTTATAGATATTTTAAATGATAACTAAATATAAATATGTGGTACCAGCAAAATATATGGTAACAATGATGTATAATATGAATTATATGACAATGGTCATGCATGAAAAGGTAAGGACGGCTCTGCCATGACTTCCATTTGACTGTAATTATAAGATGCCATCAATGAAGAGACACATTTTGATTCCAGAAATGTTTAAATGATGTATGTCTTAAAAGTGATAAAACATTTATATTCTTCAATTTAATGTAGGGAAAATAAAAATAAGAAAACTATGATTTTAACAAAATCCAGAAAAAGCAAAACAGAAACAAAGTAAAATCATAAAAAGTAGAAAACAGAAACTAAATTCAAAGCTATTAGTAATGTCAATAATTGGGAAATAGGGAAACACAATTATTAAAATGAGAGACTTTGAGATCATATTTAAAAAATAAAATAGAACTCAATATGAGCCAAAATGACAGAAGGTGAAAAACTAAGAGATAAAGGATAAGAAATAGAGAAAGCTGGTATAATAATGCTATAAAACTAAAATATATTTCACCTAGGAAAGTATGGACAAACATATTATTTTCTTAGGAAGTGAATATTCCACAAACATTATTAGTAGAAAATATGATAGCAGACCTGGAACATCTAAAAGAGCCAACAACTGTACTATTGAAATCAGCAATGATTTCAACAAGATGAACAAGAAGACCAATTATAATATGGAAATCAAATATCAAGACCTTTTCTCTCCCCGAGCAATATCCAAATGGAAAAGAGAAATAGAGAAACTATTTTCTATTAACCTAATAGCCAAAATAATTAAGTACCTATGAATAAATCTAACTAAAAGTGTGCGAAACCTTTATGCAGTATCTACAGGATGTTGTGGGTAACAAACTAAGTGGAGGAGAGAGAGTTTTGGTTTAACAAAGACCCAACCAATTTGAGCTAATGTTGGTGATTTTTATTACGGGATGAAATATTTGGTCAATATATAGGATGATCGGCAGCCCTTGAATTCAGGCCATATGCAGACTAATGGTGTGTAAATAGTGAAAATTATAGAAAAAAAATTGTAGTATCTCTTATTTCTTATCACTTCCACCCAAAAAAGGAATGGTTAGTCTGAAAGCAGATCACACACAATATGGCTTTAATAATGAAAAGCACTCTGTCTTTAGCAATCTAAATTGAGTAAGAGTCCCATAATTTGGGATTTAAAGTCTCAAAATCCAACTTATCCTGTAACTCAAGCTAAAGCTAATATTAGAGGATCAGCCTTATCAGGAATTCAGATAAGATACAAGACTTTGCATATTTTTTTTGGTCAAAGAAGTAAAAGAAAGACCCTTTAGTAAGAATGCATTTAAGAATCCAGTGTTTTCTATCTTTTTATGTTAGGTGTTCTGGGCAAATAACTTTGTTTACTTTTGAGATTGCTAAAAACTGATTCTGGACCTGAAGTTTGATGAAGCAACTCAATGGTATTTAGGCAAAAGCTTTTCATGCAATGGATATGTATGGGAAAAGCATATGTTTGAAGGTTAAGAATACAAAGGGCAGGTTGTGGCAGACGCTAGGATGGTTGACACAATCCATCCTATTCCCAACCTCTTCTCCTCGCAACTCTCAATTATTAAGCATTGTGAAAGCTAAGCATTTAGCTAAGCATTTGCTCTGTTGCAGTTAGGGGTAGCCACACATTAGAATTCTTGGTAAAGAACTGTAAGATGAATTTTGTGGAGGAAAGCATTTTCCTATTTTCAATTAAAATTAATAATAAAATAAAAGGATAGCAACAACAATAGTTCTTATGCTTTTCCCAGACATTATCTTTGAACCCCAGTGTAATGTCTGATGCTGTAACAGTCATCCACACTGGTCAATAATCTTAAGGCAAGGCTAAGAGATTTAAAAAGCTGATAACTCCAACATTTTAAATCCTCCAGATTCCATTTTATACAAGAAATATTTTTTAAACCAATCTAATTTGGTCTTTTTACCTATGCATTCCCCTAAATCCCCTCCAAGGAATTTCAAGTTGCTTATCCCTTAATTATTTTCCTCTACCTTCCCTCTAAGCTTTTATGTCCAAAACTATTAGAATTCATATTCTAGTGTTATCAAGGCCCTTACCATTTACACAGTATTGTATACATATGTGCGTATATATGTATCTAATCTATACATCTACCTCTATATAATCTAATATTTATATATATTAAACTCAGCCAAATGAAATTTACTTACAAAGATAACAGAGGCTACTCCTCTATTGCCATAAATGGCACCATCATTTAGCCACAGTGCCACACATATGAGCTTCATTTGAAACTCTACATTTTTGTCTCCCTACACATCCAATATTAATTTCTATCTATTCTAACTCCAAATATATCTCATATCCATTCAGTTATCCCTTTCCCCATTGTTCCCACACTCATTCGAATGTCACTTCTCACAATGAATACTCCTGCAACTTCCTAACAGGTCTCCTTGCCTTTACCTTTGTCCTCTTCTAATTCATTATCTACCCAGCAGCCAGAGTAGTCTTATGAAATTCTACTGGGACTGTATCATTCCTCTACATAAAACACTTCAACCACTTTCCATTGTTTCTATAATAACTTTACAATAAGATTTCCAAACAGGGTGACTCATGCTTACTTCTCCAGTCTAATTTTTTGCCTCTCCTTCACTCTCCAATCCATAGCCCTGTTAGTCTTCTTTCAGGTTCCATGTTATCTTCCACTTCTGTGTTTGTCTTAGATTGGGTACTCTGGAAACAGACACTGAGATGGAGAGTTGCATGCCCATGATTTTTTGGTGAGTGTTCTAGGAGGATACACCTATAAGGAAATGAGGCCTTCAGAAGTTGGGAGGAGAGAAAAGCTAACAAACAATGTGATGGCAGCTGAGGTCTCATATAGAAAGCTCTTTAACTATGGTATCTCTTTATATTCCCTCAAACTGTAGCAAGGGGGTTAGATGTTGGTATTGCCACATCTACCCATAAAGAGCAGTTCTGTGGGAATTAGCATAATCTTAAGCAAGATGGATTTGTGCGGTGGATGGAAATTTCCAGGGAGGAGTAGAGTTTTGAGACTTCAATGGTAGATAATTCTAGCAGGAGGGAGATCGATGTGTTAACTCTGAAGAAGGTATCAGAGGGTATATTTATTTCTATATTTTACTAGATATTGTTTCCTTTAATTCAAGTACTTCTCTCATCCCTCACAAGTTCTTTATCAGGCTAGCTTCTATTCATCCTCAGGTCTCATGTACTATGCCATTTCTCATACTCTATTTTCACTGACCCCAATTCTTGGTGGGGCTCCCTTTTTCATGCTTCAATAATATAATGTAAAATCTCCCAACCATAGAATTTATTGAACTATGTAATGATTGTCTACTTATTAAAGAGCTCTGTGAAGCAGAAATTGTCTTTCTTACCTTAGTGTTCCTAGATCCCAGAATAATGTCTGACATGATTATTGGTGCAAAATGAATATTGTTTGCAGAATGAATGAATTTCATACTTATTTTCATATTTCACTGAGTTTGACATCTTACTGAGAGAGAACCCTCCAAAATAAGGAAAATAAGTAAGAGAGAAAAAGAAAGTAGTAAAAATCATAACTGGGTACTCTTTCCAAAAGGTTTGTGAAAAAGTTCCAATTTTTTTTCTTGTACCAGACTCCTTGCTTTCTACTGGTAATATCTTAGACAACACATATTTTATTAAACAATATGTAGATTATTTTGACTATATTAATTTCATCATGTAATCTATTCAGCTGAGAAGAATTAGTAANTTTTACCAGACTCCTTGCTTTCTACTGGTAATATCTTAGACAACGCATATTTTATTAAACAATATGTAGATTATTTTGACTATATTAATTTCATCATGTAATCTATTCAGCTGAGAAGAATTAGTAAAGTCATGAAATCAGTGTCTTGCTTTTTTTCATGTTTTCATTATGAATATTAGCCATTTACATAAGTTAATGTTTCCTTAGTTATGTAGAGTAATAGAGGAAAGCACCTTGGGTGTCTGTGGCCCATGGTGAAATTAAGACAACATTCTTTTAAAATCTAAGACATTCTTATTTATACATAGAAAACACCATAGATGTTGAAGGCAAGATTAAAAATAACTTAGAGGCAGCACAAGTAGAAATGGTATCCTCTATTTAGCATAACAGTATATGGTCATTTCCTGTGTATTATGACTAGGCACATGTGTATGCGAGTATAGCCAAAATAAGAACAAGTGTTATGAACTATACATGTTAATCTCTCTTTTTTTTTAAAGATTTTATTTATTTATTTGACAGAGATAGAGAGAGATCACAAGTAGGCAGAGGCAGGCAGAGAGAGGGGGGGGAAGCAGGCTCCTTGCTGAGCAGGGAGCCCGATATGGGCCTCGATCCCAGGACCCTGAGATCATGACCTGAGCCAAAGGCAGAGGCTTTAACCCACTGAGCCACCCAGGCACCCTACATGTTAATCTCTTATTAATTTCGTGAAGGGTTAACATTATGTTTAACTGCCCACTCACACCAGTATATGTCAGAGCACTATGGCACTTACTAACTGTTTGTTGCTTTGAATTTTAGGGATTAAAAAATATCGATTTAAAGGATAATCAGTGATTTCCTGCAAATTACAGTTATGTTTAAATATGTACACAATAATCAAAAGTCAAATGTCTTGTATTTCCAATAATAGTAAACATATGCTATTTTAGAGGACCTAATCCAAACAAGCAATTTTTAAACCAATAATAAAATTGCAAATAATATACTTCTTAGTAGATTTCCAAGTATAAACTGAATGCCTGTTCAAGCTCTCTGCAGATGTTTTGCCTTCCAACATACCCTCAGAGA
>LNAC01000005.1:10383511-10414330 GCA_002007465.1 Ailurus styani
TTTTTTTTTTAAAGATTTTATTTATTCATTTGACACAGAGAGAGAGATTACAAGTAGGCAGAGAGGCAGGCAGAGAGAGAGGAGAGAGGAGGAAGCAGGCTCCCTGCTGAGCAGAGAGCCCGATGTGGGCCTCGATCCCAGGACCCTGGGATCATGACCTGAGCCGAAGGCAGCGGCTTTAACCCACTGAGCCACCCAGGCGCCCTCTAATTATAACATTTGACTAACTAGATATCTTTCTGAATTAACATTTCCTGACTCACACTACAGAGTAATGTTTGAATTCCTGTCAGTTGTCAATGGCAATTAGTCACTTCTTTGCCTTTAGATTACATGAAGTGTCAAAATAATTACTGAAACAAAAAAAATATTATATTCAGAAGATATCTTATTTTATGTGGTTTTAAGATATTCTAATTCTTGAAAACTTGGACCTCAGTATGTGATAGATATGAAAACTTGATTAACAAGCCCATTCATGGATGCTGTACCCATTAGTTTTGACCACTGAGGATTATAAAGACTTTACTACTTTGTGAATGGACTTGATTTTAGTGATATTTGTGCAGTAAGTCTTAATATTGCCATAAATGTCTTCATACCTTTTCAAAGCAAAAGAAAAATTAGGTAGGTAGAAAAATATGTCCTGCTTAACTATTTATGTCTTGGGTGTATTATCAATCTCTTTTCTTCAAGCTTTCTAAAAGCTAATTTTTTATGTCTCTGCCCCAGACCATGTGTTTAGCATTTAGTCTTCTCTCATTCAATATTCAGAATAACTCTTGGAAGGGAATCTGATTTTTCTGTTCATTCATAGAAAGTTAAGATTTAGAAGGTATGTTTGATTTTGCTAACTGCACAAAGGTGCTATATGTCAGAGCCAAGAGTTGACTCAAAGTACATCCTATTTATAATCTGTGTTGTTCACAACTATGTTATACTGCTTAAGCTGTATTGAGAGTGAAATTTTTATTGAGTTATTAATAATGCTACTGTAAAAATTTTGTATATTATAAAAATTTTCATAATGACTTGTTATGTCTTATGTTAAATACATACATGCAGTGTGGATTCTGTCCAATGGACAATAATGCTTAATTTTTTAGAAAAGTATCTTAAGAAAGATCTATGGAGTTATAATTAAATTGAATTACGCATCTCAAAATTAAGCCCTCTATTTACACAATAGGTATATATCTTTTAGCCTTCCATGAGTTAGGCAGTAACTAAAAAACTGAATAAAATTTTGCATAAATTATAATTAAAATGTTGACTCCCTATGAAGAAATACAATGTGCTCTGAGAAAGAGCAGAGATAGAACATGACTTGGTCTGGGTATTAAAGACGCCTCTTTTAGAAAGCGACATTTTAGTTGAATTTTGAATAATGACATGTCTTCCTCAGGGCACAAGAGTGTCAGCACTGGGGAATGGTATTTACAGCTACTGTATCTGTAGAAGGACCTTATTCCCACAGGTACCTTTAATGCTACCTCAAACTGTAAGCTTAACATCCTAGGTGTCTGCAGTCAATCCTGTGACCTCAAGACCTAGGTCACCCATCAAGCTCACAGGGCAATGTGGAATTGAGAGGATTATGGGGTGGGTACTGACTGAAAAAAAGTCTGATTGGAGTAGATTCAAGAATGACTAGCAAGAGAATTGGAAATAAGGAGGATATTACTCCTATCCTAGAGGTAACAAAACCTTTGAGCACATAAAGACTCTGTAAGAAAACCATATTTTATTCATGTGGGAATAATCCATGTGGCCTAAAATTTGTATAAACACATTTCTTTTCTCAAATAATTACATACAGTGTTATAGTACAGTTAGTATTACTTATTTGAAAGAACCGTTTAATATAATAAATATAATTTAAAATATAAACATAAAATTATTGACACTTGACCATTTAAAAACTTAATAAAAATAGAGCTATCCTATGACTCAGCAATTGCATTACTGGGTATTTACCCCAAAGATACAGATGTAGTAGAAAGAAGGACCATATGCACCCCAATGTTCATAGCAGCAATGTCCAAAATTGCCAAACTGTGGAAAGAGCCAAGGTACCCTTCAATAGACAAATGAATAAAGAAGATATGCTCCATATATACAATGGAATATTATGCAGCCAAGAGAAAGGATGAATACCCAACTTTTGTATCAATATGGATGGGACTGGAGGAGATTATGCTGAGTGAAATAAGTCAAGCAGAGAAAGTCAATTATCATATCATTTCACTTATTTGTGGAATATAAGGAATACCATGGAGGACATTAGGAGAAGGAAGGGAAAAATGAAGGGGGAAATCGAGGGAGAGATGAACCATGAGAGACTATGGACTCCGAAAAACAAACTGAGGGTTTGGAGGGGGGCGGGTAGGGGGATGGGTTGGCCCTGTGATGGGTATTAAGGAGGGCAGATATTGCATGGAGCACTGGGTGTTATATATAAACAATGAATCTTGAAACACTACATCAAAAACTAATGATGTACTACATGGTGACTAACATAACATAATAAAAAATAATAATAAAAAGGTGAGTGTATTTTTTTCTTTTTTTAAATAAAAAGGAGGTTTAACTGGTGATATCAATAATCATAATTTAATATTTCTGTATACCAAATGGCAGAGATTTAATAGGATTAATTAGTATCTATATTAATTTGAAAATTCAACAAAAAGGCAAATCTGGGGCGCCTGGGTGGCTCAGTCGTTAAGCATCTGCCTTTGGCTCAGGTCATGATCCCAGCGTCCTGGGATCGAGCCCTGCATCAGGCTCCCTGCTCTCCGGGAAGCCCGCTTCTCCCTCTCTTACTCCCCCTGCTGTGTGTCCCTCTCTCGCTGTGTTTCTGTCTGTCAAATAAATAAATAAAATCTTAAAAAAAAAAAAAAAGACAAATCTGCAAAGAATGTAAACAATTTATAATGACATAAAATTAAAAAGAAAGTACATCCTACTGAAAAACTAAATAAGAGCAAATTATAACAAGGAATAACTATTTATTGGAAAACAGAAAATCGTATATCCAATATTGACAAAATGCCAAGGAATTGGGCATTTGAAGATAACTGCTAGAAGGATTCTAATGGATATTGATTAGCACTTTGAAAATAGAATCTTACCACTAATCATAGCTGAGTATGCAATTTAAATTTTAGTTTTAAATTCTAAAAACAATCCAATGTGCACACAAAAAACAAAAATAATTTCTAACTTAATAATGTAATACAATAATAAACATTTATAACCATTTTAAGTTTCTAATGATACAAAGATCACAATTCATTCTCAGTTTTGAAAAAATATACTTGTTAAAAAAATACTTAGAGGACATGAAGTAATAATGCCAAGAATAAAGAAAAACTGTTGTTTTTGTGGTGGGAGCACAATGGTTTCATTTTTATTTTTTGTTAAATGTTTGGAAAAATACCATTTACCAGTAAGGTTTTTTCTTAGTATACAAAATAGGTAGGCCAAAAACCAGGCTCTTTAGAGTAAAAGAAATTTAGCATATGATATAAATCTAAACATTGTTAACAGCTTAGATCCTGAAGAAAATAAAGTACATATTTCTAAAGTGTGCATTGTTATATTCATTTGTACAGTGTGTTTTTCACAAGTGGTGGAGAAGAAATAACCTATACTCTTCCTAGCCTGAATCTCTAAGCACAGTGATAAATTCACGGAGCAAGGAGGCAGGACAGTGCTTTGCTTGCAAATCTAATGGTAGTTTGAAGATTGTATAAGCTTCTACAAGGCTCTTAGCCTCATGGGACCTTAACTGTCTGATCAGGAAAAGTGCATAATCACATTAGCCTCATTGCTGCATTGCATGTAATTCTATGCAAATATTTAAGGCATTATGCAAATACAAAAATCTGTTATCATCATCTCTGAAACTGCACTGAGCAAGTTATCTGGTATTTTTGTTGACACAAGCAACTGTATACCATCTCAGTTATCTTTAAACCCTTCTTGAAGTTGAATCTTTGCTGGTAAAGTTTTGTCTTTATTCATTACCTAAAACTACAAACTATGCTATTTTTTTTGTTTCTATGCAAATAATAACATGAAATACAGGAAACAAAAAAGAAAGGCAGTATTGTAGGCTAAATAAACCCAGAACCATGAATATTACCTTCTATGGCAAAAGGGTCTTTGCTCATGTGATTAAGTTAAGGATTTTGAGATGGGAAGATTATCCTGGATTATCCAGGTAGGTGAAATATAATCATAAGGGGTCTGGTAGGAGGGAGTGAGAAGAGCCAGAGAGATGGTAAGAGAAACAGCAATAGAATCAGGTGGTTGGAATAATGCAAAAATGGAGGTCACCAGTCAAGGAACACAGGCGGCTACCAGATGCTAAAACAGCCAAGGAAAGGGTTCTTCTCTAGAGCCTACAGAAGGAACCAGCCTTGCCCTCACCTTGACTTTAGCCACGTGAAACAGTTTTAAGACGTCTGTCCTCTAGAACTGTAAGAGAACATAGATTTGTTCAGTTTCAAGCCACTAAGTTTGTAGTACTTTATTACGGCAGCCGTGGGATACTAATACAGGAAGGAAGGGAAGGAGGGACAGAGGAAAGAAGGGAGGAAGGAAGAAAGGAAAAAGGAACATTGTCGCAGCAGCCTCTAATCTAAAAATTATGTAGACAAACCAGCAAAGAACAATTCCATGAACTTTCTGGCCACTGACCACAGGGGTTACACTGTAAACATCAGCTTACATTTAAAATCATTTTGTGTGCTATTTTAGGTTGTTTATATCTCTATAGGAAAAGAGATGGTCAAGCACATTTTATGTTTTAAAAAAAAAAGTTCAACCTCTTGCTTGATGAAGTGGTTTCTATGGAAACAGCCTTCAAAATCTAATATGAGGGAAAAAGAAAATATTTTCAGAGAGCAAATTAAAATGAATTCCAGTAGACTTTAAAATGGTTTAAAATTCAAATGTCAATTTTAGCACATGGGAAATATTTAAATAAAATTTGTTCCATAAAGGTTTTTATTTTATATTTATGGGCCTATAATGAAAAGCGTAGTTTGTCACCAAAGCAATGTGTGCTGTGTCTGTAGGTTATTTGGCCATGATATATATTTCATCTTTATTAGATTTTACTGGTTTTCATGAATACTAATGCTAGTTTTAGCTACATTATCTCTTTTTCTTTCTTCTCTTTTTTGCTATTAGTACTCACTCAAGTGGGTTTTGATTTTAGCAAGTTTGCTATGCAAGTATATAAAAGCTTTATTAGCACAATGAATTGCACACTAAAAAGCAGAACTCTGTAGCATAAAAACCTCTTCTTTTATTACTTTGAAAATATTTGAAGGAATTTTTCTTAGTCTTACCCTCCAGAAGTCCTCCTACCCCAAAACGCTGTTCACTCCCAAGATTTCTGTAATTCCGACATCACTAAGGCAAAGACTATTTTTGCACGTATCCTTTTAAAGCAATAGATTTACTGACATTATTGTGGAACAGGTTGAATGTTGTGTAGCGTGGCACCAACTGAAAATGGGTCCTAGCTGCTAGATAAAGATAAAACACCTGCAACCTAGTGCACTAATCCCATAATTGGAATAACTTAATTAAAAGCTTGTTGAGCTCTTCATCACTGGTAACCTGTGTAGTAGTATCCGATATCTTTTCTTTTTTAGAATGGGAAGGAAAACTCTGGTCTAAAATCAGTCTAGAATAATTTTAGCTTAATCTTTTTTCAGTAATTTGTTTTTCTCAGTTGAATCCTTCACACAAGTATTAATAACAAGATTTCACAACCCTGTGATATATCTAGGGGGGGTATTTCTCTTTCTGTGCCGAGATCATTGTCATCATCATCACCATAGCTATCTTTTATTGCATTTAATTCTGTGTCAAATATTCTGCCTCAGGATTTACATGCATAAATTATCAATAGGTAAGTTTATTTTTTTAATCTTCGTTTTACAATTAAAACAAATACAGGTTCAAGGGCATTTATCGGCACATCCAAGATTATGTGATTAGTGAGTAAGAGAGAGCCAATCTGATGAGAATAAGTTTTCTTCAGCTTGTGAGCCCTGTAATTTCTATTGGGATCTGGTATGTAGACAGAGGAAAAGGCAGCATGATGCCAGAAGAGAGACCATGGAGAAGGGGAAAGAGCAGCACAGATGAAGAGGGAGCACTCCAGCACCATTCTCTGAGGCTAAACTGGGGTTTCCAGGGCACAGGATTAGCAGCAGAGATTTACTATGCAACTAAGTCTATTTCTTTTGTTTTTAAAGATTTTATTTATTTTTTGGTCAGATTTTATTTATTTACTTGTCAGCACAAGCAGGGGGAGCAACAGGCAGAGGGAGAAGCAGGCTCCTCGCTGGGCAGGGAATCCGATGCAGGACTTGTTCCCAGGACCCTGAGATCATGACCTGAGCCGAAGGCAGAGGCTTAACCGACTGAGCCACACAGGCGTCCCAGGATCACACCTTTTATGTTTATGTTTATTTCTTTTATTTCTGTTCTTAAACCTATAAGTACCAAATGCTAGTGTAATTTTTTTAAAAATCCTTATTTTAACGTTTGTTCTAGGGCTCCTTAATATATTTATTCATTTGCACCTCAGAAACAATGATTTGGGGAGAAAATCACATAGACTAAGTTTTGTTAAATGATTTGAGGAGAGATGTGGAAATGGTCTGTGTTATTTTGTTACTTCATGGTTGTAATAGTAGGTCTATTGTTTGGGAAATACGATTCAGCTTTACTTAAATGGATTATGTATGTACAATGTCACTGACCACACATTTTTAATATTCTACAAATATTCTACAACTCTTATAGTAATTTTTAAATGCATAATTGGTGTGAGCAGCCCATTTAGTTAAGTTTACGCTATAAAATTATACAAAGATGAAAGCAGTAGCATCAACACAAACACACGCACACATATACACACACACAAATGCCTCTCTTACCTCAATTATAAAAGCTATGCTAGGAAAATTGTTGATACTATACCAAATAAAAAACAATTCCCCTATTTTCCCAATGCAAATGTAATGACTGTAATATATACAGGACATTATATTCTCAAGCACGCTGAGATATATAAATCATTGCATTGTCTCTAGAGGATTACGTTGTAAACAGGACAGAAAGGAGTACTTCTTGATACTTATCTGGTGCTGAATGTGACAAACGTCATAAGAAATGTGTAAATAAAATCTGCAGTGGCCTCAAGAACCAGGCATATAAATCCAAAACTTCAATACAAAGAAGATTGAATATATCAAAATATATAAACCTTGTTTAGGTTTCTTGATTTCCGAAACTGTTAATCCGGATTTCCAAAACTATTAATATTATGATTAGACTCCAGATTCTCCTGAGCTTGGAAAAAATATATAAGCTTCACTGTAGACTTCCCCACAAACAACCAAAAACCATGACAATTTTTTTCAAGCCTCCCACCAATGCAGCCCAAACTCCTGTTCCCAAAACGTCTGGGCAACAGCCCAGTTGTAATTGCAGGGGATGCAGCATAGCAGGGATCTGTGTGGCCCCTAAAGCTATTTTAACCCCATCGTTCAGGACCCAGTGACACTGTGCTACCATTTCAGGTCCCTTGAAAGGAAGACTCTCTCTGCCACCTTCAAAGGATTCATTCAGATAACCAGACCCTCAAATGAACCTCTAAGCTAGTGAGTAAATGAGCTATATCTTCAGTTCATTTCATAACATACACTAGATCTTATTTGAAAGTAAAGGATTAGTCAGCTGTTGCCATGTTGCTACTTCTCAAAAATGCTGAAGAAGTAACATTTTAGTGACTTATAAATACTAGTAAAAATGTAGTGTTTCTTACAAACTCTACATGTATTTTTCCTGAATTAAGCCACAATTAGAAAAAAGGGTCCTTGCTATTGGCCTAAGATAGTTTGCTCTTCAAGTATCTGGACCATCTTTTATTTTATTAAGAAAACCTGAGCTAGGGAAATAAAAGATAAATCATATCATTCGGTTTTATTTTTTTCATAAAAGATAATGCTAAGACCATCCACTATGAAATTCACTTGATTTTTAAATTATCCTTTTTGTTTTTAAGCAGAATTACTACTGCATTGTCAAAATAATCTTTTAATTATACTTGTAGTAAATTGGGATTATAAAAATATAAGTTGTATATAGTATAAGCACATATTAAAAATACTTTATGTTGATTTTGAATAAAGTAGGTAAACAAAACAAGTCCTTACCAACAGAAATGTGTTTCTAAAATACTGCATTTGCACATGCTCAGAATAATTTTGAATTCATTTTGATTAAAGCAAACTGCTTATTCTCAAGATGTTGACAGACTTTAAAGATTTCCACTTTAGTGGTTTACTGTGACATCAATGTTACATTACATTTCATGCGAAAATCTGTTTCCTTAGCAACAGGAAGTGAACTGCTCATATCAAGAAAACCAATAGAAAAAGTTGTTTTGTTTAATGTTAAATGCTATAGCTTAATATGATTAATTATACCAATACAGAATATAGTGGCAAATTAAAAAGATTTTAAATCCTTCATAAACAAAATGTGAACTGCTGCACCATATCAATAAAAAATATGCAAAATCTTATTTTAGGGCACAAAATCAAATGTGTTTCCATACATACAGAATGTAAAAGAACAAGCATATTATCAATGAAACTGACACTAACTTTGTGTCTTTGAGCAAGGTCATTTTACCATTTGGAGACTATAGTTTTACCTCTGTAAAATAAATGGCATGGATTAGATTGGATCCAATGTTCTTATAGCTCTAACAGTCTATGTTTTTATGGTTTATAACTCTTAAGTTGATTGGTGAAGACTTGACCTGACCTGCTTTCTATAGATAACATAATACATCCCACTAGCCTGTAAAACAAATATGAACATAATAGTTATATGCCACTAAGGTGAAGAGGCAGAGTTAGTATCCACTCTGTCTCTACTTTGATATTTTCTAGTGTTTTGCATAATGACCAGGGAGTTAGGGGTTGATGAAAGAAGAAAACCTGGAATAGTATATATATATTCCATCTTAGAAAATGTTGATGTGCACAAACTGAGCCAAGTATCAAATCTGATACATTTCTGAGTTTCCAAGAAGGATCCCTGGTGTTTGGTACTGTTATGAGCATATGGAAATTCTGGGGAGCTTATAAGATCTCCCTTCCTCTTGTGTTTTACCCTGAAAGAGATAAAGAGAAATGGGGTCATGTGCTTTTGCATTTCTTATTTAGATTGTGTTCTTTTGCTTCTTTTAATCTTTGGTTAGTTAATTTTTATACTTTTTTCATATTCCTATAAAAGATCTGACTGGGGTGGGGGGGCACCTGGGTAGCTCAGTAGTTAAGCATCTGCCTTCAGCTCAGGTCATGATCCCAGGGTCCTGGGGTGGAGCCCCATATCGGGCTCTCTGCTCAGCGGGAAGCCTGCTTCTCCCTCTCCCACTCTCCCTGCTCGTGTTCCCTCTCTTGCTGTGTCTCTCTCTGTCAAATAAATAAAATCTTAAAAAAAAATTTAAAAAAAAGACCTAACTGGGGCTGCCTTGACTTTGCGAGGGACCCCTCCCTCTTCTAGATAGCAGCCACTCTCTTAGTACTTGGCCTCTTCAATAGCAATAAACAATCATCCCCACCACACCCATCCAACCCACAAATAAGAGAATGACCAAAGAAAAATTAAGCTGGCACATCATGCAAAACAAGCATCATCTTGTACACTATGTACACTTAAGAAACTATCTGAGTTTTGTTATCATATCTAAATTCAATATGAAGGCGTTGATGAAAAGAAATATAAAGCGATTTGACAAATAGACAAATTGTTTCAGTGTCCTTAGGAAAATCATTCTAGAAAAGCTGGCACCCAATATTAGTCTTAGATGGTTATCAAATAAAAATGTGGTTGTAAATTGCAAAATGAAAAAATGTAGGATATTACTATATTACGGATAAATGAAAGGGAAGAAAACAGTAACAGTAATAGCATAGATTTTGAATCTTCTCCAAATAGAATTCAGCAACATATAGAAAGAATTGTACATCATGACCAAGTGGGACTTACTCCAAAGATGTAAGGCAGGTTCAATTTTTTTATTGAGGTAAAATTGATATATAATATATTGATTTAATATATTAATTTAATATATTAATTTCAACATAATGATTTAATGTTGGTATATATTGCAAAATTATTACCAAAATATAGCTAATTAATATATGTCACCATACATAGTTACAAGTATTTTCTTGTGATGAGAACTTTTAAGCTCTACTGTCATAGGAACTTTCACATAGCCAGTACAATATTATCAACTACAGTCACAATTATTAACTATAGTCTGTACTAGAAAGGATCAATTTTTGAAAATCAACCATTGTAATCCATCACATAAACAGGCTAAAGAAGAAGGATTACATGATTATATCAACTGATACAGAAAAAAAAACATTAACAAAGTTGAACATCTATTCATGTCAAAAATTCTCAGAAGAATTGGAAGAGAGGGGAATTTTCCTCAACATGATAAAAAGCATCTATGAAAAGCCTACAGCTAACTTGCTTCTTGATAATGAAAGCCTAGATACTTTCCCACTTCTATTGGCAGCAAGGCAAGAATGTCTGATCAAACCAACTTACAGAACACCATTCTGGAAGTCCTAGTCAATGAAATCTAGGGAGTGAAAGGAAAAAAAAGTCAAATGATTTTCAGGGGGAAAAAAATCCCTATTTGTAGATGACATAATTGCTTACAAAGAAAACTGAAAATCATCCAAACAATATATTACTAGAACTAATCAGTGAGTTCATCAAAATCATAGGATATGTAATATTCCATTGTATATGTGGACCTACATCTTCTTTATCCATTTGTCTGTTGAATGGCATCTTGGCTCTTTCCACAGTTTGGCAATTATGGACATTGCTGCTATGAACATTGATGTACATATGGCCCTTCTTTTCACTATATCTGTATCTTTGGGGTAAATACCCAGTAGTGCAATTGCAGGGTCATAGGATAGCTCTATTTTTAATTTTTTGAGGAATCTCTACACTGTTTTCCAAAGTGGCTGCACCAACTTGCATTCCCACCAACTGTGTAAGAGGGTTCCCCTTTCTCCATATACTCTCCAGCACTTGTTGCTTCCTGTCCTGTTGATTTTGGCCATTCTAACTGGTGTAGGGTGGTATCTCAATGTGGTTTTGATTTGAGTTTCCCTGATGGCTAGTGATGATGAACATTTTTTCATGTGTCTGTTAGCCATTTGTATGTCTTCTTTGGAGAAGTGTCTGTTCATGTCTTCTGCCCATTTTTTGACATGATTATCTGTTTTCTGAGTATTGAGCTTGAGGAGTCCTTTATGATCTTGGATATCAGCCCTTTGTCTATAGTATCATTTGCGAATATTTTCTCCCATTCCTTGGGCTGCCTCTGTTTTGTTGACTGTTTCCTTTCGCTGTACAGAAGCTTTTTATCTTGATGAAGTCCCAAACGTTCATTTTCACTTTTGTTTCCTTTACCTTTGGAGACATGTCTTGAAAGCGGTTGCTGTGACCACAGCCATCAGAAAGGATGAATACCCAACTTTTGTATCAACATGGACGGGTCTGGAGGAGATTAGGCTGAGTGAAATAAGTCAAGCAGAACAAGTCAATTATCATATGGTTTTATTTACCTGTGGAACATAAGGAATAAAATGGAGGACATTAGAAGAAGGAAAGGAAAAGCGAATTGGAGTAAATCGGAGGGGAAGATGAAAGATGAGAGACTGTGGACTCTGAGAAATAAACTGAGGGTTATGGACAGGAGGGGAGTGGGGGGATGGGTGAGCCTGGTGATGGGTATTAAGGAGGGCACGTATTGCATGGAGCACTGGGTGTGGTACGTAAACAATGAATCTTGGATCACAGAAAAAAAAGTTATTAAAAAAAGCCACAGGAGGGCGCCTGGGTGGCTCAGTGGGTTAAAGCCGCTGCCTTCGGCTCAGATCATGATCCCAGGGTCCTGGGATCGAGGCCCACATCGGGCTCTCTGCTCAGCAGGGAGCCTGCTTCCTCCTCTCTCCTCTCTCTCTGCCTGCCTCTCTGCCTACTTGTAATCTCTCTCTCTGTGTCAAATGAATAAATAAAATCTTTAAAAAAAAAAGCCACAGGATACAAGATAAGTATATAAAAATCAATTGTATCTCAGTTATCTAGCAATGAAAATGTAGTCACCAAAAGTAGACTGAGAATACTATATGATTTCACTTACATGTGGAATCTAAAAAAAAAAAACAAATTAATGAACAAACAGGCAAATAACAGAGTCAGACCCTTAAATACAGAGAATGAACTGATGGTTGCCATAGGGAAGGGGTTGGGGAGGATGGGCAAAATGGATGAAGGGGAGTGGGAATTATAGGTTTCCAGATAAATCACAGGGAAAAAAGGCACAGCATGGGGAATATAGTCAGTGATATTGTAATGGTGTTGTGTGGTGACAGATGATAACTACACTTGCGGTGAGCAGAGCAAAACTTATAGACACACTGAATCACTATGTTGCATACTTGAAACTAATGTAACATTGTGTGCCAAAAAATACCATTTTGCACCTGCTAGAAAATATTATACCTTAAAGGAAATGTATAAATCAAGTGCAGGATTTATATCCTGAAAACTACAAAATGCTAAAGAAAGAAAGCCCAGATGTAAATAAATATGGACCCATAACATATTTATGAATTGGAAAATACAGCAAAGTAAATATATCAATTTTCTTCAAATTGATATTTAAGTTTAATATAATTGCTGTTGAAATTCCAGCAAGATTTATGGTAGGTATAGACAAGATTTTTCTAAAATTTATATGGGAAGACAATGAAACTAGAATAACAAATAATTTTGAAGAAGAAAAATAAAATGACAGCGAGTGCTCAGGCTGTCTGATTTCAAGACTTATCAGGTAGCTGAAGTAATCATGATTATGTGGTATTGGTGAGGGCACAGAAACATAGATAAATGGAGCAGAATAAAGAATTCAGAAATAGACCCACACAAATATACAAACTGATTGTTGTGCGGTTTTCAATAATATTTTTTATTGTAGAAAATTTTAGCTTTATAGCAAAATCGCAAAGATGGTATGAAAACTTCCCTTATACCCCACACTCCATTCCCCTATTATTAACATCTTACATTTTTATGGTGCATTTGTTACAATTAAGCAACCAATATGATACATTATTATTAATGAAGGCTCATAGTATAATCAGATTCTCTTAGTTTTAGATAGTTTTTTTTTTCTGTTGTAAGATCCTAGTAAGGATACAATATTACATTTAATAATTATGGCTTCTTGGACTTCCTTTGGCTACGACTGTTTCTCAGACTTCCATCGTTTTGAGGTAACTTTAGTAGATTTGAGAGTACAGGTCTTGTATTTTGTAGGACATCCCTCAAGTGGACTGTAATCATCTTTTGCTCATAGTTACACAAGAGTTCAATGTTTTGGGGAGGAAGAGCAAAGAGGCAAAATGCCATTTTCATCGGATCATATCAAGAGTACATAGGGTCAATATGATTTAACACTTAATATTAACTTGGCTCATCTGGCTGAGAAATTGATTCTCAGTTTTCTTCTACTATAAAGTTACTCTTTTTATTCTTGTTTTTCATACAGTATTATTTAGAAAGAAGTCACCATGTGCAGCCCACACTTAATTAAGTGGGGAGTTATGCTCTCCTTTGAGAGTGGAATATCTACGTAAATCATTTGGAATTTTTTTTGCACAGATTTGTTTTTTCTACTGTACTTATTTAGCTATTCAGTCATTTATTTATAATAGTATGGACTCAGATATTTCATCTGTACTTTAGATTATACTCTAGTACAAATTTATTTATCTTGTTTCCCAAATTGCTCTAAACTTTGCCATTTTAAGCTGTTTTAGTTGACCATCTTATCCTTTTGATATACCCCAATCATTGTAAATTTTTCATTTTTGAGCATTTCTTTACTTTCTAGCAGTATGAAATGCTCCAGACTCATGGTATATTTCCTATTCCATTACTATAATCAACCACTTCTCCACAGAGCTGCTTTTGTTGGAGAATGGTGTTAGAAACCAAGATGTGTGTGCTGAGTGTGCTTGTTGCTACTGGTGTACCATTGTTCCTAGGTCTTTTCAGCTGATGTAGTAAGAAAATGCATATGTATATATATAACCTATGTATATACACATATGCATAAATAGTTCTGTATGTAACCATCTGCAACTGTATTAAGCTAAACCTGTGTTCATACTTATGTCTGAAACTTGAATTAATTACCACACGGATGATTCTAGACTCTCACCCTTGCTTATTTGTAACCTCTTACTCCAAGGACGAAACTTGGCCTCCACCACCTGCCATGCACTCACTGAATTATTTCATTACAGGATACAGGTATAGAATATCAAATTTGTTAACCTGTAACTCTATGGGAAACACTTTCATCAACTATAGTATATATGTAGTTTCTTTTGCTTTTAGTTTTACAAGCTCCATGGATTTTCAAAATTATTTTTCCACCTATCCCCTCAATAAGGCAGTTTCATACAGTGGGAATACATTTGGATTGTTTCCCAACATTCTGAACCCTATTCGGAATCTCCAGACCTCCTTTATTTATTCCTTTGGCAATCTCTCTTTATCTAAAATTTTTGAACAATATGATTTTCTAACTTCCTGAAGAGTTTTGATATTTCTTCCAGGACAGATCTGTTGAAAATGAATTCTCTCAGTTTTCCTTTGTTTGAGAAAGTTTGTATTTCTCCTTCACTTTTGAAGGATAATTTCACAAGATATAGAATGTTAGTTTGACGGAAATTTTTTTTTCAGCATTTCAGATATTTCATCCCACTACCTTGTTGCTTGCATTGTTTACAAATAAAAGTACATTGTAATTCTCTTCACTGATCCCTTATAGGTAAGGTGCAGCTTTCCTTCTGTCTTCTTTCAATATTTTCTCTTTGTCTTTGTTTTTTAAAGTTTGAATACATGGTATTCAAACTAGGTATAGATTTGTTGTTGTTATTATTTATCCTGCTTGGTTTTATATGAGCTTCCTATGTCTGCAGTTTGGTATCTGTTATTAATTTAGAAAATTCTTGGCCATTGTTGCCTCAAATATTTCTTCAACTCTGTTCTTTCTTCTCTTGTGGTATTACAACTATACATATTTTACACTTTTTGAAGTCATGCATGATTTCAGTTTGAGAAGTTTCTACAGACCTTCAAGGTTACTTATTCTTTCATTGGCCATGTTCAGTCCACTGATGAGTCCAACAAAGGAAATTTGCATTTGTCTTAAATTTTTTTTTTAATTTATAGCATTTCCTTTGGCTTTTTCTTCGAGTTTCTATCTCTCTGTTTATATTATTCATCTGTTCTTGCATGAGGTGTACTTTTTTTTACTTTAGTGCCTTTAACATAGTAATCATAACTCTTAAATTCTCTGATCATCCAAAATCTGTGTCACATCTGAGTTTACTTCTGATATTTGCTTCTTCTCTTTACACTGCATTTTTTTCTTGTTCTTCTGTATGCCTTGTAATTTTTTTGAAAGCCAAACATGATGTTTTGGCTTATAGGATTGATGTAATGAGTCACTTAATGTGAGGTTTTATGGGTTTTTTAAAGATTTTATTTATTTATTTGACACACACAGAGAGAGAGGCAGAGAAGCAGAGAGGCAGGCAGAGAGAGAGGAGGAAGCAGGCTCCCTGCTGAGCAGAGAGCCCAATGCAGGACTCGATCCCAGGACCCGGAGATCATGACCTGAGCCGAAGGCAGATGTTTTAACCCACTGAGCCACCCAGGCACCCTGTGAAGTTTTATGTTAATTTAGCTGGAATTAGTGATGTATTTAATTTTTTTTGTAGATGTAGGTGCCAGAAATTTCAAATTTCTCCATTGTCCTTGTTTTTGTCTGCCTTTTTTGATTCTAGGTTTTCCTAAAAACTTCTGCTTCAAGAAAGTCTGAGTCTTACAACATTTTTACCTATAATCCATGGTTATTACACTGGAACCCTATTTGTATGGTCATCAGGTGTGGGGTAAAAGAAGTGTTCTGGAATCTTGTGACTAAATTTGTCTTTTAGTGGGTTTTTATATCTGGACTGTAATCTTCAAAAATGTTTTTCTAGTAGTATAGCATCTCCTGGCCTCTTAAGTAAGACAGTAAGACTAGAGGAGGATAGGGTGGAAAGAAGAGAAGGAATGCCCTTCCTCAGTTCAGAAAAGACAGATAAAGTCTTTTTCTCTGAAGAATGACCCTTTCTTATAGACAATTATCTGGATATATTTCACACTAATTGCTCTTTTCTTTCCCACCAATACCACAAGGGAATCTTTCTTGGATTTTTTTTAAAAGATTTTATTTATTTAACAGAGAGAGATGCAGCAAGAGAGGGAACAGAAGCAGGGGGAGTGGGAGGGAGAAGCAGGCTTCACACTGAGCAGGGAGCCCAATGTGGGGCTGGAACCCAGGACCCTGGCATCAGGACCTGAGCTGAAGGGAGATGCTTAACAACTGAGTCACCCAGGTGCCCCTCTTTCTTGGATTTTCACTGTGAGTACCTCTGGAGTTCTTGGAGATAAAGCCCAAGAAACTGTGACCTGTAGTCATTTCTCAAAATAATTCATATTCAGCCTCCAGTAATTCATCAAAACTACCACTTATATGTCACTACTGGTTTACAGCTCTAGTAGATTCTGCCTAGATAAGTATATCTTGGCTGCGACTCTCTGGATTTGCCTCCTCCAGATTTCACTAGTGGTTCACTGGCATCTCATTTCTCTGAGCAGTCCAAGAAAAGTCATTGATTTTCAGTATGTTCGGTTTTTGTTGTTGTTTTATTTTGTTTTGTTTTGCTATTAGGGCAAAGGGACAACTTCCAGGTTCTTTATATGTCTGGGCTAAAACTGGAACTCTTGTCCAAATAACCTTGGACAAAGATGTGAAAGCTATTCTGTCGAGAAAAGATTGCTTTTCAACCAGTGGTGCTGGAGAAAGTGGATATTTATATGCAGAATATTAATCTCAACTTCATTCTCACATCTTACACAAAAATGAACTCAAAATGTATCATGGTCTTAAATGGCAAGGTTAAAACTATGAAATTATTGGAAAAAACATAGGAGAAAATATTTTTATATAGAGCTAGACAAAAAGTTCTTGATACCAAAAAGTATGGTCTAATTTTAAAAATTTGTAAATTAGCCCTCATTCAAGTTATAAACTTTTGTTTAAGAGACAATGAAATAAAAAGCTACATACTGTAATTTGCAAACCATATATCCATCAAGTGAATAATGGCTAGAATACATAAGGAACTTTCAAAATATAGTCATTGAAAAAAAGCAAAAATCCAATTAGGAAATGGGCAGAAGTCATGAAAAGATAATTTGCTGAAAAAATACACATATGTCAAGTAGCATGTAAAAAAGACATTTAACATCATTATCCATAAGGGAAACAAAAATCAAAAGCACAATAAGATGTCACTGCACACCATCAGAATGGCTGAAATAAAACGGTGACCATGACAAATGCTTGTGAGGATCTAAGGAAACTAAATTACTCATGCATTGCTGGTGGGAATGTAAAATGATATGCCTGCTCTTGAAAATATTTTTGAAGTTTCTTAAAAAACAAAACATTCCATTTTTCATAGAAGCCATCAATTGCATTCCTAGGTTTTTATTTAAGAGAAATGAAACTTGTATTTGCACACACCAAAAAAACAAAAGCAAAAACAGAAACATACACAAATGTTAATGTCACCTTTCTTTATAATAGCCCTAAACTGGAAACAACCTAGATATCCTTCAACAGGTGAATGGCTAAACAAATCGGGATATGTTCATATTATGGAATGCTATCAAGCAATAACAAGGAATAAACTATTATTATATGTATTACCTGGATGAGGCTCCAGAAAATTATGCTAAAAATTCCCAATACCCAGAGGTTACATGCTGTATTATGCCATTGATGTAACATTGTTGAAATGGGAAAATTACAGAAAACAAGTTAGAAATGGAGGACAGATGACAGGAATTAAGGATGGCATGGGGGCTGAAGCAAAGTGGCAATGAATCGTAATAGAATGGCAATGAGGGGATTCTTTGTGGTGATGGAAAGTTCCTGGGTCTTGACTGTTCAATGTTAATATTATGTTTATGATATTTTATTACCACTTTGCTTGCTAGTGTTATCATTGGGGAAAATTGGTAAAGGGCCCATAGATTCTATTATTTCTTCTATCTTCAAACAAATCTGCAATTATCTCAAAATAAGAAAGTTTTTTTTCAAAATAAGAAAGTTTAACTGAGTTTTTTCTCATAAGTTTTTTTTAAATTATCTATTTATTTTTACTTCTAGAAATTATTTGGGAAAACAATTCACTGGATCTAGATGATATGTGATAATAACTGTTTTTCCTGGTATACTTTGAGACAAAAAATCAAATTAATATATCTAATCTAAAGCAGGTCTGTAGTTGTTTTATTTTACAACCTGTGTCATAAAAAAAAAAAACTTGCCAAGGTATTTAGAGAAGCAGTTTTTGTTTTCTTTGATGTCATTGATTCAAGTTGTTATATTTGGATAGACTTTACAGATATTGTGAGGTGCTATTATCACTTCTTAGGACAGGAGAAGTGATAGAAAAACTGAAGCTTGTAGAATAAGTTACTTTTCTACATAATAATCTACAGAGAATATACACTACTATCAATCATGAGTAGTGATTCCCATATCAATGACTGACAAGAGTGTTACTTGAATATTGTTTTTCATAATATTCAATTACTTATTTGTCATGTATTTGTTACCCAGAGACATATATGAATCAGAATTTCTTTACATAAGTTAAGTTATGCAAATACACTTTAGAGCACATAGGCTATTATATTTCCCAGTCATAAAATTGCCTTCAGGCTTCAGGTCAATCATCTTGCTTGGAAAATTTTCTTGTGATTTACAGGAGGCATCACATCTGTTTCTTTGCCTAAAACCCAGGAGGCAGTTGCTATATTAGATAAAATACATTTAAATTATTGACTGTCAGAAAATTTCCCAGTGTAATACTTCCCATAATCTGAAACCATTTCTCATTTTTTATTTAAATGTAAATTTCATGGAGTTAATCTGAATGCAGAATCACATGAGCCTATTACTTTGCCACTTCTGGAAACAGTGAATCATAGAATTTGGCACTGTAAGTCAACTCACAGATAACAACTTAGCCAAACAATTCAAGCCAAAGTTGATAGAGATGGAAGCTGAGAATGAGGGCTATGTAACTTGCCCAAAGCCTCAAATAAGGCAGAGTAAGAAGAGAAATAGATCACGAAAATAGGGTATGTTATTAATATGACACACTGCAGAAATTTTGATATCTCTTTATGCAATGACACTAAATAATAGAAAGAACTCTTGCTGCTCATAATATCACTATCAATTTAGATTTTATTTCATTTGGAAAGATTTCCTAGAACACTTTAAGATCATATTGCATTCCTCTCTTTAATGTGTCTGTGTGGTGCTTTTATGTGGAAATCCAGCATATAAAATTGATGACTGATAATTGATTGATTAATTGACTGATTTTACAGAACAAACACATTTCTCACAATATGATGAAGCCCTAATCTGCGACGTGATGGTATTGGGGGTAGGAGGTAATTAGGATGAGATTATATCATGAGGGTAGGCGCTTGTGATGAGATAAGTACTCCTGTAAGAAGAGGAGGACAGATCGCTCTCCCCATGTGCACACATGGAAGAACGGTCACGAGAGCACATAGTCAGAAGACAGTGGTCTGTCCTCAGCTAAAACAGATTTTTTAAAGAGCTGCTTTTCTCACCCTTGCAATCTTCATCAGACAAGTCCTTGAGGAAGAATCCATGAAATCCTTATTCTCCTCTGAGCCCAATTTGAAAACTACTGATCTGTATTATTAAGCAATAAAAGAGCATATTAAAATTCAGCCTTAATAAAGGCAATGAACATGCATTCTATGAAGATGTAGCTTAAAACAATATAGGCTAACATAGACTTTGATGACTGGAAATTCATTGCATGGTTCATTTATTTTTAGTGGCCTGCCCAAGGACTAGAGTAGGACTCAGCAACATGTCAAAAAATGTGCAAATCAGTTTTAGAGGCTTCTCTTTGTTGTGTTTAAAGGCCTACAGAATATATAAGAGAGGATGTAACAAGTCTTTGGCTGAGAGGGTGCTGGAAACGGTGCACCATCCTTCAAAAAGATCTTTCCACACATGTTTAAAACTAGAAGGTCATTTGTGTCGTTAATCTTCTCTTTTAAGTGCCATGCTGTGCTATAAGATAAATAATTGCATTATGTTTATTTGTTGAAAATGCTTTTCCTCATACCTAAAAGTCAGAGAACTATGTAAGTTGATTTTCTACTCATATCACATAGAATAAAATATGTGAAGAAAGAGAAGAAATTAACAAAAGAAAAATTGGAGCAATAAAACTAGTAACAATTCCAAGATTTGTTATTTGGGCAGTATACAAGGTTTTATAAATATTCAATCATTTTTAATCAGCAGTCAGCATGCAGTATACCTGTGACTTCCTTCTTCAATCTAAGGCAGACTTCACTGATTTTCCATGAAGTAGTTAACACAAATCACAACTTTTAACAGACTTTTTTTTTGATATAAATATCAAAATCCCTGTGAGCTAAGAATTATGCTACAGTTTTACCTATAGCTTAGTAAGTTCAAGTAAAATGGGACTTGAAGTAATCATTGGTATATTTCTTTTAAATAAATTTGAATCTAGTATTATTAATCTATGTTTTAAAACACGTGTAAGTGTTGGGGTGCCTGTATGACTCCAACAGTTGAGCATCTGACTTTTGGTTTCTGCTCAGGTCATGATCCAGGACCTTGGAAAGAGCCCCGTATTGGGCTCCACGATCAGTGGGGAGTCTGCTTGAGGATTCTCTCCCTCTGCCCCTCCCTCTCCCTCTCCCCCCTCCCTGTCTCTAAAATAAATAAATAAATCTTTAAAAAAATGTCAATATTGAGAAGTTGCTGCTTTAAAAAAAATCATTACCCAGTAATAGGCAACAATACTAATTCTGTACTACTTCAACATTTGGCATGTCTTGCATATAATTCTAGTAACATAAAAAGGGGAAAATCTTCTTTCTAAATTTATTGAACACATATTTTGTAAATACCTGCTATGTGTCAGACTTTATGCTGAATGCTGAGAAAAAAACTCTCACAGGAAAAGGTCCATATTACTTGCATTTAAAGAGGCTAAAAAGATTTAAGCCTGTCATACCATAGAATGTTTTATACAATTAATACTTTTATTGAATAATTAATAAATTTTATGATAATGCTTTGCTAATATAGTAGGTTCTTATACTCAATTAAGAAAGAGTTACATTATGTACGGGACAAGCTTGAGTTAAATAATTGAGAAGTGTGCTTGCATTAGCAGAAAAGAACACGAGGGCAACTGAGCCCTTGGAGAAAAAGTCCAAGAGTTCTTCAGGAAAGGGAAATATTAAAACATACATACAGAAAAGTGACGCCCTTTCCTTAGGATGGTTAGTGCTTATATGAGAAATCTCCATATCTTCCCCTCAATTGTGTTTTAAACCTAAAACTGCTCTATAAAGATCTCTACAAAACAAGAGAGAGAGAAAGAAAGAAAGAGAAAGGGAAGAAGAAAGAAAGGAAGGAAGGAAGAAAGAAGGAAAGAAAGAAAGTGGGCGCCTGAGTGACTCAGTCATTAAACATCAGCCTTCATCTCAGGTCATGATCCCAGGGTCCTGGGATTGAACCCCACATTGGGCTCCCTGCTCAGCGGGATACCTGCTTCTCCCTCTCCCACTCCCCCTGCTTGTGTGTCCCTCTCTCTCTGTGTTTCTGTCAAATAAATAAATAAAATCTAAAAGAAAGAAAGAGAGAGAAAGAAAGAAAAAGAAAGAAAGAGAAAAATAAAGGAAAGAAAGAAAGAAAGAAAGAAAGAAAAGAAAGAAAGAAAGAAAGAAAAAGAAAGAAAGAAAGAAAGAAAGAAGGAAAGAAAGAAAGGGAGAAAGAAATGTATACATAATATTATAAATTGTCATGGGATTATAAACTGGTATAACCACTTTGAAAAATGGACACACACACACACACACACACACACACACACACAACTAATAAATGCAATCAAATTAAACATCAGTAACAAACTCAGAAATAAATTCACCCTGTTCCAGACATTTAAAGACAGCAATCTGAATAAAGATAAACACAAAGTGATGTTACTGAATTTACAAAAATAATATTAAAAAACCTTAGGATGGTTAGAAGTCAAAAATAATATTAAAAAACCATGTCTAAATTCATTGGATAATGCTAAAGAAGTACTCATATGAAGATTCATAGTTTCAAATATTTATATCACTAAAAATTCATAAAGTCTGATGACTCCCAAATGTGTATCTTTAGCCCAAACCCTTTGCTTGAACTTCAGACTTGTACTATTCAGTGTGGACATGGCATACTCCCATTGATGATTATGTACCTCATTCTTAGCACTGCTTTAACTGAGATCATTGAAACCCTCCCTCCCACCAGCACCAAGCTCTTCCCACAGCCTTCCCCATCTCAGGTAATCCACTGAGATACCCTTTCTTCCAGTCACTCAGGCCTTAAATCCTTTTTTCACACTCCACGTGTGTCAGCAAATTCTGTAACACCCAGAGTTTAAACACTTCTCAGTTTATGGGCTGTCATCCTTCTGATAGAAATTGACATAATTTCTTGTCTGGATATTCACATAACTTCCTAACTGGTCTTGCTTCTTCTGCCTTGGTCTAAGCCCCTATAGTCTATCCTTAGCAGAAGAGCAGAGTGATTCTTACAAAGTAGGATTGATTATGGCTTCCCTCTGGTCAAGTCCTCCAAAAGCTCAAAGTAAAAGCCAGAGTCTTACTAAATTCTCTATGATCTGGCTGCTGTCACCCCATTGATCCCAAGCCCTCTGACACTCTCTGCTTTGCTCACTCTACTTCAGCCACATGCTTCTCCACGGGGTCTCCTGGTCAGAGCAAACATACACTTGAATCAGGGACTTTGCACATACTCTTTCCTGTATCTCTAGATCCACGTGACTATTTCACTCACTTCTTTCAGGTCTTCAGTCAAATAGTCACCTTTTCAACACACACTGACCACTTTAAGGCAACATATTAAACCTCCAATTATTTCATGTTATCCTCTGCTGAATTTTCTAACTTTTATTGTTAGTTATTCTTGATATATTTGGCTCATTTTCTTTAATCATTAAACATCTCTACCACTGAAATGTAAGCTCCTTGAGGTCAGGAGATTTTTTTTTTTTTTGAAGATTTTATTTATTTATTTGACTGAGAGAGATACAGTGAGAGAGGGAACACAAGCAGGGGGAGTGGGAGAGGGAGAAGCAGGCTTTCCAGCTGAGCAGGGAGCCTGATGCAGGGCTCGATCCCAGGACCCTGGGATCATGACCTGAGCCAAAGGCAGACAGACGCTTAAAGACTGAGCCATCCAGGTGCCCCAAGGTTAGGAGATTTTTATCTTGTTCTCTTCTCTGCTGTATCTTCAGCACTTAAAACAATGCAGACACTTAATATACACTGAACAGATATTTGTTGAATGAGTACATAAAGGAATTCCATGTATATGTACATTTCAAAAACAAGTAGAAGTAAACCATTTATTATTTATAGATAATCATGAATATTGCTTACATACAAAGAAATTCAATAAATTATGAACAAGTGTCATGTCAGTAGCTACCTCTGGGAATGAGATAGAGGAATATATTAAATAGTCCATAGGGGCTTCAAAGATATTGGTAATGGCCCTTCTTTAAGATGGGTAATGAGTCCATGATGTTCATTACTGTTATTATTTGTACTGTCAATTTACATTATATAAATATTTTGATTTATGAATTATTTTATAATAAAAGAATAAAATGGATGGTGCATAATAGAGGAAAACAGATCCAATACAAATCATTTTAAGATCAGCACATTCTCCTCATATGCAGGGTCAATTAACTGTCAACAGGATTAGTCAATTCTTGGTAATATCTTGGCAAAGATAATCTAAAAGGAAAAATACACTCATATGTCTTAAAAATGAAATAATAAATAGATTTGTATGAACAATATTCAACACTTAAATATGAATAAATATATATAAATATTTGTTTTCTATGTATTTTTGAAATATCCACACATATCTTCCCAAAGAAAGCTAAACATTTCTGAAGAGCAAGTCACATACAATGAAGTAATAAAAAAATATATCTCATAAACAAATATATGGAGCACAGTCTAAGAAGCAACATGGCATGTACTTTAATGCATTTAAATAAATCCACTTAGTTACTTGGTTAATAACACACTTCATAAACCAATTTCCTCTTTAGAAAAATTACTGAAGGCAAGATAATTTAGAACTAATGTTTCCAAAATAAATAACTTTAAATTGTACAAAGTATTAAAATATTAAATCTAATTAAATAATGACACATTTACAAATGTTCCATAATAGTACAATGAGTTTCAGAGGCTTGGTTTGTGTTAATATCTTTGAGTGCTTATTCTTTATACAAATCACAACTAAATAGATTTCCAGAGAAACATCTGATGTGTGATTTATGCAGATTATTTGATTCAATTTCAATTAAGTTGCTTCAGCAATTTAAGCAGCTAATTTGATTAGCCGAAAATGTTTTCCTTCACTAGGATTTATGATAACTTTTAAATCAGTTCCCCATTGTAAACTGACTTCATTGATTGGTAGAATACCATGAGGCATTTCCTCAATTTTACCAAAAATCATTTTTTGTGTGCTTTAGACTCAAGTCATGTAGTATGTGATTGAAGCTCTTGACATTCTATTTATACATTATATAAGCTTATAAATCACAAACTATGATAGACATTATAGCAATAGAATCATAATAATGATCTAAAATCTCACCCTTTGGTTGAAAAATTAAACTTGATTTATTATGTCTAAAATAAAAGGGAAAATAAAATTTTGTATTCATAAGTTATGGATCATATCTGGTAATTATTGGTGTCTTTAAAAAGAGGGTAATTAGAAAAACTCCATCCTGGCCTTTTTTTTCTCTCATGCGTTCAACGTCTGAAATATTTTTAAAAAGTCATATAAAAATGTATGTTTTCCTCACAATGGGATAGTAAGAACTTTTTTTAGAAAGTGTAATTGTGGGGACCTGGGTGGCTCAGTTGGTCAAACAACTGCCTTCAGCTCAGGTCATGATCCTAGAGTCCCAGGATCAAGTCCCTCATCAGGCTCCTTCTTAGCAGGGAGTCTGCTTCTCCCACTGACCCTCCCCCTTCTTATGCTCACTTTCTTAAATAAATAAATAAAAATCTTTAAAAAAAAAAAAAAAAGGAAAGAAAAGAAAGTGTGATTGGCCTCAGCAAGGTTTTTACCCACAGTTCCCAATCCACAGACTGTTGGTTCTGAACTGCAGGTAATAAAGACTATGTGTAATGAGGACTATGGAAAAAGAGGAGTAGACTGCAGTCAGCTTTATGAGTAACTGCATACCTCCTCCCTGAAAGTGATTCTAAAGTTCAAAATCATTATTTATGGAAAGACATTGTAACACTGCTCTAATGTGATAATGTATTATTTTGATATTTGTGTTTTTGTTGCATTTCTTTATTATCTTTTTATTTTGTTTTTAATGGGAGTTGCAGTGTCATAACTTACTCCCCATCAGACTTATCATGAACCCATTCTCAGTCTCTCCATTCTCTGAAAGGCATCATGTCTGAAATCCACACAACTGAATTTTTAGAAGTCACTACTAGTAGTAAAAGGTAAAGGCAAGGAAATAAGCAGGCAGATAGGAAAGACCCTGATGGTTGTTTGAAGAAGAGACCCTCCCAGATAAATGACTCTGGCTTTTCTAAGACACCCTCATCACTGAAATGCACAATCTGCCTGGCCAGTTGAAAGGAAACAGAAGAAAACTGACTTGTGGTTCTTTGTCATCACTTAAAGATTTATACTTTAAAAGGTAAATATACTGGCACATTGATTGATTTATTATTCTACAAGTTAATAACCACTTTTCCTGAGCCTGTTCAAAATGACATTTTAAAATGTCACTGAAGTCATTTGGTTAATTTCAAATTATATTTTTCAAATGGTCCTGGCCACATTTGTCCTCTAAGAGTTTTAACCTAAGCTCTACTCAACCTATAAAGGAGTGATTCTATGCCTAATCATTTTTGTTGTTTCATTTTTTTTCTAGAAAATGACTGTAATAATTTTGTACAGGTACAATATAACATAAATAAGAGGTTTTATACTCCATATTGTTTAACAATTTGCCAAACATGCAACTCTGCTATTAAAAACATGTTGATTCAACTGTTAACTACATTGTTGGGTAGAGGGGAGGGAAAAACAGCAGGTTAATTTTTTTTAAAAAGCTAAAACTAATAAGGACAATGACATATCAATCTAAATTAAATTTGAGAGATTATGCACACCTCATTTTCAGCAATCAGTGTATGACTGATGTAGGTTTATCATTAAAATGACTATAGTTTTCCATGTTCACCTTCTAGTAATGTGACCGTGCAGCTTCTCTCATGAATAGTTGAACCTGGTTTGACCATATGAACATACACCTTGTCCAACAAAGTGAGACAAAAGTGATGATGTGCCAGTCTGAGCTTACCTTTCAGATGCTTGAACATTTCCATTCATTTTCCAGGAAGCTTGGCACTAGCATATAAAAAAGCCCAGCAGTCAGGGTAAAGGATAAGAGATCACATGAAAGAAGGCTAAGGAGCTTCAGAACAGGCAGCAAACCTCAAGAAGCCAAACTATCTAGTTAATTCATGGCTAATCTATAAATGCTTTGGAATAAAACCTCTGACTTATAGTGGGCAGCTTGCCACTTGGAATAAAAGCTGACTTCTCCCAGACCCCATTGCATTTAGGGGTAACAATTTGACCAAGTTCCAGGCAATAAAACATAAAATATTTATTTAAAATACACAAGATTGGGCGCCTGGGTGGCTCAGTGGGTTAAAGCCTCTGCCTTCGGCTCAGGTCATGATCTCAGGGTCCTGGGATCGAGGTCCGCATCGGGCTCCCTGCTCAGCATGGAGCCTGCTTCCTCCTTTCTCTCTGCCTGCCTCTCTGCCTACTTGTGATCTCTCTCTCTCTGTCAAATAAATAAAATAAAAAATCTTTAAAAAAATAAAATACAGAAGATAAAAAGGACATAAAAAGGAAATTTTTAAGAAAAAATTTCTTGTGAAATCTACTTTAGAGTTTAAGCGTTTTGTTCCTCAGTTGCTCTGTTTCCCAGAATCTTATTTTGATATATGGAATTCCAGATGCCATCTGGTACCATGAAATACCCCTGAGGATGAAAATCATATGCTCAGGAAAGAAAATAGAAGCTTAGATTCCATCCAGTTCATCATTATCTAGTCAACACGTCTTCTCATAAAAGAGAAGTAAATATATATTTTAATTAAGCCATTGTTGAAAAATGTCTTTTTCTTTTTCAAATAATTCCAATCTTGTTAACAAATATTATTATCTAAAATATATAGGAAATACTTGCAAATCAATAATTAAAAAGCAAACAATACAATGGAAAAACTAATAAAGACACTGAAAAGCAATGCATGGAAAATACAAATCAAGTAGCTAATACATGCAGAAAAGATGTTTCACCTGACTAGATTTCAGGGACACACAAAAAAGCAACAATGTAACATTGTTTCACACCCATTAGATTAGCGAATTCTTTAGGTCTGATAATGACAAAGACTGTTAAGAGTGTAGAACAAACAAAATTTTTACATGCGTCTGTAAGAATTGTAAGACTACTTTGTTTACCAATTTGACAATATCTAATGAAAGTGAAGATTGATTCCCTTCAGATCCCACAATTCCATTTCCAGTAATACATGTTTATTAAATACCTTTGCACATCTGTTACTAAGATCTTATTTTCTAAATAGGATTATCCAACAAAAGGAACCAGAATTCCCTGGAGAGGTTGATTTCAGGCTGGGACAGAGAACAAACAAGATGATTCTAGAACAACTTATGGTATCAGAAAATAAGGAAGTAATGAAAAAAAATGGGGCCATTTTTCAAAATAAAAACTAAAACATAGATACTGATCTGAAAGAGCTCCAAGTGGCCAAATCTGTAACAATTTAAACAGCAAAAATAACAGTAACCTTAGATTAGAACTCATGCAACAAAATAAATACCCAATATCCAGGAGTTAATACCGATATAAATGAATAATTAAATAAAATACAGGGAAGAAAGTTGTCTTCCCCAAAGATTTTAATTTATAAACATAGAACTACTAGCCATAAAAATAAAACTGGCAGTTATTTTGCCAGCAAAAGTGTGTTTATTTGGGAACAGCAGAGAATGTCAATTCAGGGCAAGCAAACTACAGCAAAACCACAGGTCTGGCAAACAAAGGAGAGGAATGCTCTTTTGTGGAGGGAAAGGGGGAGTTGAGAAGGGCTGTTCTAAACAAGAAGTCCATTGGAATAAATTAGGAATTCAAAATGTAGTGACTTTTCATTGGCTGAGTTGTGACTGTCTCTCATTGGCTGGGCTGTTGGGAGGGGGGAGAGAAAAACCTTTCCTTCTCCTGTGGGGTAGTAAAGTAGTACAGACTTGAAAGGTATGGGTGTGCCTGTTGGGTCTGCAATTGAGCACCAGTGATAGAGCATGAGAGAACCTCCTGCTAGCTTCTTAACTCCATTTTAAATAAAGTTTCCTTAGGGGCACCTGGGTGGCTCAGTAGGTTAAAGCCTCTGCCTTCAGCTCAGGTCATGATCCCAGGGTCCTGGGATTGAGGCCCACATCAGGCTCTCTGCTCAGCAGGGAGCCTGCTTCCTCCTCTCTCCTCTCTCTCTTCCTGCCTCTCTGCCTACTTGTAATCCCTCTCTCTGTGTCAAATAAGTAACTAAAATCTTTAAAAAAAATAAAAAAATAAATGAAGTTTCCTTAATTCGTGAAAGTTAATTTTCAGAGAAGGATGAAGGAAATAGAAAATCATCATTAGGAAATCACAGCAATAATTGTTGAAAGTGATCCACTGATTGTGCTAAAATAGTAGGTGAGGATTTGAGGAGAAATAAGATGTTTACATAGTCTAAAAGTTTCTCTCTCAAGAAATTTATTACCAGGGGAATACTGTAACTTTAAAATTCAGAAACTTGGCAGATACCACTTTGAACAAGTAATCAGGGTAACAGCATTATTAATAAAACATATTGTTGACTTCATACGTCTCTTGATTTAAGACACTGAGAAGGGCAGAACTCTTTAGTGGCATCCTTGCCAAAAATACAAGGTTTTAATCTGATTATGAGTAAGCATCAGAAAATCTCTAATTGTAGGACATTCTACTAGATTACTTCATGAACAAAAAAGATTTCAAGGTCATGAGAAAAAGAAAAAGTGAGGAATTGTCACAGATTCAAAAACCAGAGACATGAAAACTAAATATGATAAGTGATGCTCAATATAATCCTGGTAAAGAAAAAAGATAGTGGAAAATATCATAGGAATTTCAAGAAATTCTGTAGTTTGTTATTATTGTACTAATGTTAATTTCTTGGTGTCTGTATTTGTATTGTGGTTAGGCAAGCTGTTAACATTAGGACAAGCTGAGTGAAAGGTATATAGAAACTCTTCTTACCATTAATACCTATTTCCTGCAAATCTAACGTTATTTTAAATAAAAATATTAAAATTATTTTCACAATTAAATTATAACAAATATGAAATTCTTCATTGAAGTAATTATTGCTACCATAAACCCAAATAATCATCTATGAAAATGGTTATAATTATATATTTTATACAATAAAATACAGTAATTAAACCAAATGAATTTTGCAGGTTGTATTAATGCCAATATGAATAAATCTTTAAATCAGAGTTGAATTCAAAGCTGACTTTTAAAATAGTACCATGAAATGTCCACAATAGCCAAATCATGGAAAGAACCTAGATGTCCATCAACAGATGAATGGATAAAGAAGATGTGGTGTGTGTGTGTGTGTGTGTACACACACACACACACACACTGCAATACTATGCAGCCATCAAAAAATGAAATCTTGCTATTTGCAATGATGTGGATGGAACTAGACGGTATTATGTTAAGCAAAATAAGTTAATCAGAGAAAGACAATTATCATATGATCTCACTGATATGAAGAATTTGAGGAACAAGACAGAGATCATAGAGGAAGGGAGGAAAAAAATGAAACAAGATGAAATCAGAGAGGGAGACAAATCGTAAGAGACTCTTAATCTCAGGAAACAAACTGAGGGTTGATAGAGGGGAGGGGAGAAGGCGGGATGGGGTGGCTGGGCGATGGACGTTGGGGAGGGTATGTGCTATGATGAGAAAATAAATAATAAATAAATAAACAAATAAATAAAGTATGCTATTTAATTAAGGGTTGAAAATATGCAATAAATGCCATATAAATATATTGTTTATGGATGGATACACTCACAAAGTAGTAGTGACTACCGTACAGGGTGAAATATAAACACAAACTTCCTCATGGTTTTTGCATTTGGGAAAGCAGGGAGAAGAATGGGATAATGAAAGGGACACAAAAGACTTCAATGTTATATGTGAATACTTATTTTTATTTTTTTTT
>LNAC01000005.1:10414452-10461376 GCA_002007465.1 Ailurus styani
GAGATCATGACCTGAGCCGAAAGCAGAGGCATTAACCCACTGAGCCACCCAGGCGCCCTGAATACTTATTTTTAAATAAAAAAAGACAAACAAATATTGTGAAATGTTAAGATTTGCTGTGAGCTGCGTGGAGAGTATACAGATATTGTTCCTCTTATTATTTCCCCGCTTTTCTATATATCTCAAAACATCAAAAGAATATAAGAAATACAGCAAAGTGTAAGAGGAAAAGGAAAGGAAGACATTTAGAAAAAATACATAGTATTCTGAAAAATAACAGTGATGAGTGCCTAAATAGGGAGTATAAAGGTAGAATATAAAAGCAACAAGAGTTAGTATTTATAAAGCATTAATATAAAATTATTGTAAGATTTCAAGTCTAAGAGTTTGAGTGTGCTGAAAGAGCATATTGTATGATAAGGAGGGCAAATGTGATTTTAGAGACTTGAATGCACTAAGAAGGGATAAAAATATATATCAGGAAGGTTGAAATGTAAGATTGCATGTCAGGGAAGAAATCAAGGATAGACTGAGAAGCTGAGAAGGGAGGAATCAATGCCATAGTTATCTGCAGACCAAAAAAAAGAAAAAAAAGAAAGAAAGAAAGAGAAAAAAAAAAGAAGCAAAAAAAAAAAAAGGAATAGACAGATGAGTAAGGAAAGAAACTGAATTCAAAGTACCATATCACTGAACGTTTTCAGATAAGAGAGAGAAAAATCTCAAAATTTGAAATGGGACCAAAATGATCGTGAAGAAAGGACTAGGATTTTTTTTTTAATATTCTGTATAGGGGTGCCTGGGGGGCCCAGTCATTTAAGTGACTGACTCTTGATTTCAGCTCGAATCATGATCTCAGGGTCATAGGATGCAGCCCTGATTCTGGCTCAGCATGGAGTCTGCTTAAGATTCTCTCTTGCTCCCTCTGCCCCTCCTTCCCACCCCCAGCTCACACACATACTCTCTCTCAATAAAAGAAAAAGAAAGTACTCTGTGTATGGTTTATATATAAATGTTTGTTTCTTGCTTCTGAAAGTCCACTTAGTACTAGGTCTTGAGAGCATAAAACATTGTTGAAAGAAATTAAGACCTAAACAAATTGAGACTCCTCATATTCATAAATAAGAAGCTAGATAAGAACCTGTACTACTATTACGATGACTATCCTCCCCAAATTGATCTACATATTCAATGAAATTTCTCACAAACTCAGAGCTGTGTTATTTACAGAAACGAATAGGCTAATCCTGAATTATATATAGAAATGCAAGGGATTCAGAATAGCCAAAAAAGAGAAAGATCAAAATTGATGATTCACTCTTACATCTTCAAAACCTGCTATAAAGTTATAGTAATCAAGATAGTGTGGTACTGACATGAGAACAGACATAAAGACCAATGTGCAGTTGACCCTTGCACAATGGGCAGGGCAAGAGGTTAGGGGCACCAACCCCTGTGCAGTCAAAAATCTGCATATAACTTTTGACCCTTCCAAAACTTAACTCCTAAATAGCCTGCTGTTGATCAGAAGCCTTAACAATAATACAGTCACTTAACATGTATTTTGTATGTTACATGTATTATAGATTATATTTTTACAATAAAGAAATGCAGTGTTATTAAGAAAATCATAAGGGGGATGCCTGGGTGGCTCAGTGGGTTAAAGCCTCTGCCTTCAGCTCAGGTCATGATCTCAGGGTCCTAGGATCAAGCCCCGTATCAGGGTCCCTGCTCAGCAGGGAGCCTGCTTCCTCCTCTCTCTCTGCCTCCTTGTGGTCTCTCTCTCTGTCAAATAAATAAATAAAATCTTAAAAAAAAAAAAAGAAAATCATAAGGAAGAAAAGCTCCTTAACTTTAGTTTTTATTATTTATTTAAAATTTGACATGCAAGCTGAATAATTTTCTTGTTATTTTCTAAACAATTCAATAACACTTTGTTTTAGGAAAGAAAATACCAAGGCCAGTATTCACATGACCTTCATTAAAATTCACGATTACATTGTCACATTTTAAGAGTACTATAAGTGGGCACCTGGGTGGCTCAGTCAGTTGAGTATCCAACCCTTGGTTTCGGCTTCTGTCATGATCTCATGGGTGGAGTTATCAAGCCCCACTTTGGGCTGCACACTCGGTGGGGAATCTGCTTGAGATTCTCTCTTCCTGCCTCTATCCCTGGCTAGTGCTCTCTCTCTCTTCTCTCTCAAGTAAATAAATAAATATTTAAGGAGTACTATAAGAGAAAAAATGAAAATAAAGTTTACAAATATAGTTAATCAAGATCTAAAATTAATACCACTTTCAAGTAATACATTTTTTGCTTAAAATTACGTATTGCAGTGAGATGATTAGAAACATGATAAATATAAAAGATATGTGCTTTGATGAATACCAATGATAAAGGGTAAGAAATATAATACTACATTAAAAACAATAAATTACTTAGCAATTAGTAATTATAAATGTGAACATGAATATGACTAAATATCTTACTAGACTACTTAAGAGAAAATTTTAAAAATTAGGAATATGTATCATTCTGGTAATAAACTGAGTGTTGAACTAATGCAAATTTTCTGTAAAGTAATCAATAAATGTAGTGTAATTAAAGTAAAAATTCTAAAGTTACCTTTTTAAGAGCCTCAAATACAGTGTATTCTCTATTTTAAAAAACCACAAGAATGCAATCATGATGACAAGTACTGAACAAAGAAAACATATCAAATAAACACATTCTAAGAGTAGTAAATAGTGAAGTGTGTCAGTATTTAATGAGTTTCTCTCACATTGTTTTTTTACCTTTCTTCTATGACTGTTTTAAATAATCAGTTACATTAAAGATTTGTCAATCAGAAGGCACTTAAGTAACTAAATGTTTTGCTCTCTAAATTTTTGAAAATCAAATGCATTCCCTATATTTAAAGTGGTAATGATTTAATGACAAGAAGGTAGATATAAAGGAAACACAAATGTACTAAATAAACAAGAAATATTGCAGAATACAAATCTCACACTTTTGTTGTCATGGGAATCTGAGTCATTTAGATCATGTCATCACTTCCAACTGCGAACTCTAATTCTTGTCTTCTTTATTACTAAGCTCTACAAAGATCATTGGTGCCTTAGACTAAATGGTAATATTATCTTGATATAGATAGATAGATAATAGATGATGAAAGAAAGAGAAAGAAAGAATGAAAGAAAGAGAAAGAAAGAACAAAAGAAAGAAAGAGAAAAAGAAAGAAAGAAAAGAAAGAAAGAAAGAAAGAAAGAAAGAAAGAAAGAAAGAAAGAAAGAAAGAAAGAAAAAGAAAGGAAGGAAGGAAGAAAGAAAGAAAGAAAGGAAGGAAGGAAGGAAGGAAAGAAGGAAGGAAGGAAGGAAGAAAGGAAGAAAATTTCATTCTGATAAATACCACTGAACTTCTCATATATCTAGAATTCTAAAGGAGTTTTGCAATTATGATTACTGAAGTCTGGCTAATGCAGTAACACTGAAGATTAAGGGTCCTTCTTGAAGAATATGTTACACTACCTGATCTCTAATTTTAATAGTATACTCAAATTATTTAAATTAGATACTTTTAACTAATTAAATCTAATAAATTTTAATACAGTACAAATCAATAGTTGGCAAGTATGTGAGTTTTAACTGACAAAAATTACATTTAAAATAACATAAAGTAAGACCCCAATAGCTTTTGCATTTTGTCCTCAGATATGTTTATGTATCTGACTATATAGTCTATATCAGCATAAGAGCAAACTCCTAGAAAACTCCCTATTTTAGCCATCAGCATAAGATTATTTACACCTAAAGCAATACTTATGTAGAGGTTTATAATACCTCATCAATGTAAAAGCTATTTCCTTGGGAAACATTTAGAGATAAAATTTGACATAAAAATTGAATGAAACAAGAGCAAAAGAATAGTCATAGATTTCATGACTTTGGTTCAGCAATTGAATTTATCAGGAATTCCAAAATTTGAAAGAAGGATAGAATGTAGTAAATATATTTTGAATGCTCTTCAATATCTGTGAAAACTCTTAAAATTGAATTTTAACTTTGAACCTAATTGTATGCAAACATGAGGATTTTTAAATAAATATGCTGATCGTGTTTTAGCTTCCATTGCCCTCATGGGACTAATAAGGACCAGTATGTCTCTTGCCATGCACTACCCCCAAATATTTTCTTGGTTACTTGCAGTTTTTTAATGGAAGAAGAAATATTTCATTTTTACCTTTTCTTCCCAGGAAGAAGGGTGAAGCTTGTTATCTATCACTTCTTGCGGCATTCTACTTAGAGCTGAGCGTTAAAACTATAAAGCTGTAACAATCTCTACTTAGTCGTGTTCCTTTTTTCTCTGTATTATGTATGGCAACTCTGCTTCCTGAACCACAGGGCCTATGCCTCATATTTTTCTCTTTGATTTCTGTCTAGATATAGGTTTCCCTAACACACTTCTGCAGGTTCTAACTTGTAATCTTTTTATAGTGAGAGAAATGAAGCTAATCATTTCTTGATCTGCCAAAGCATCTATTCTTTTAAGCAATGCTAACCATTTTCACCACCTGGAGTAGGGTAATTCCATTCCTAAACCATTCTTCTGCATGTTCAACATCACACACAGATTCAGACTCTGCTGTGAGTTAATGTAATTTCTATTTGATTTCTCATGTCTTTTATGGTTTTCCTGAGACCCTAACCTCACCAATTTCCTTTCTATTACAGGCTATGAATTATTTCTTGGCTTAAAAAAATAGTATTCTTTAGTTATTTTCACAATCTTGCTCTGTCAAAAATATCCAAAACTTATGTAACCACTTATTATAGTCAGGTCATTAAAAGGAACTTTCACAGTAGCTTTATTAATTCGTATTACAGCTAAAAACAAAAGCATCTCTTGGTATTCCTTGTGGTTTGACTTATTGGACTTGCTTGTTACCTTTTACTAAATCGCTCTTGCTCCAGTCATCCCCTCTGACCCAGTGGCAATTAAAATACTGTTCTTTCTTTGTTCTCTTGATTCCATATTTTAAAGCAGGGGTCAAAAACCTTTTTCCACAAAGGGTCAGATAATAAATATTTTAGACTTGGACAATGTGATCTCTGTCACAATTACTCAACTCTGCTGTTGTAGCATCCACATAGCCATAGACATAATTAAACGAATGAGTGTGGCCATAATCCAAGAAAACTGAAAGAAGCAGAGGGCTATGTACTATAGCTTCCCGTTTTAAAACATTTAAATATAATCTGGCATCAAAGATTTGAATCCTTCTGTGTTATTTTAGGGATGTATTCAGATTTAAGCAAAGAACTATTCACACCATCTCTCAAAAAAGAGGTCCTTACACCTCTTGAAAGGCCTAAATTTGCTAAAAGTTTTTCCTCGCACAGGATAAAGTCCAGAAGAAACTGATCAGTAGCACTAAACTGGCTCGAAATTTCATTGTGTATGCAAATTTCTTGTTCCACTTTGTAGATCTTTAACACTGGTACTCTGTCTTCTTTTCCCTGAATATAGATTACACCTGATAAAGAGAAACAGAACTTGAGATAGCCGATATGAATCTGTCCCCTCATATAAGTACTAGTTATCTAAAAGCCCTTAAACTTTTAAATTTCTATTTGTAACCCTGGTAGAAACTATCTGGGGAGGACTTAATTTTATCCTACACTATTGAATAAGAAATTGAATAAGATTGAGGAGGGGACTGGCTAGTAGTGAAATGTCTTCTATTTGCTAAACCTTAAATTCCCATACACAGAAACACTACATGTTTTGAGAGGAACTTCCCCTAGAATTTAAGCAGCTTTTATTTTTGAAAACTAAATACCAGCTCAACATCTATTGCTATAGGTGGTACTGTCATCTCAAAATACTAGAATTTGTGCTTTAAAGATAAGACTTTGAGTTTATGCCTCTTTTCTTGTCCAATAACTGAAAATGGGTCATGTAACTGCTATGAATACGGAGACTGATTCAGAGTACTTCTGGTATGCCGATATCAGCAAGAAACCATCTTTTTCTCTTTGGGGAAATTACCCAAAGTCATCATTTAGAATAAGAAATAGTTATGAAAAGATCATGTTAATGAAACTGGGTGAGAGATGAAACCCAACTGGTAAAATAATTGGAATGGCTGCCACTGCTTTCAAAAACAATGGTAATCAACCAGGGAAGAGCAAGGGGTTACAAAGAGAGTACTACACACCGACAAATTTCAGAAAATATCACTAAAGTATGTTCCTAGTAAGCAAAGCTCACACCTTCAAATTTAAAAAAAAAGAGAGAGAGAGAGAGCCTAAATTCTTTTTTTGAAACACCAGGGTGGTCATCAAAATCTTCCATAAATCCAGCTAGGTTTTTGAGAATCAGAATAAATAATAATAAATGAGTAATTTCACATAAGAACCACATTTGTAGTTTATCACTAAAGTATGTTCCTAGTAAGCAAAGCTCACACCTTCAAATTTAAAAAAAAAGAGAGAGAGAGAGAGCCTAAATTCTTTTTTTGAAACACCAGGGTGGTCATCAAAATCTTCCATAAATCCAGCTAGGTTTTTGAGAATCAGAATAAATAATAATAAATGAGTAATTTCACATAAGAACCACATTTGTAGTTTGGTTCTGGTGTATGTATACACATACACATCAGAATAACAGAATAGAGAGTCCAGATACAAATGGACATAGAAAGTCCCTTTTTAAATCAGTGATATTTATTATGGTTCCTAAAAGAAATTTTGTTAAATAAACAAAGTAGCTTTTTCAGGGAAAAGAGTAAATGTGCATTCTCATCTCATACTAAACCCAGGATAAATTCTGGTGGATCAAATTTCATTGTAAAATCTAACATCATAACAATATTTAAAGAAATATTTGGGGAAGAAAGCAGGAAGAAACCATGACACAAAGTATGACACAAAAATCAGAAATCATAGAAGACTGATTAATTTGACTTAATAAAAAAAGGGGGGGGCTGGGTGGCTCAGTGGTTTAAAGCCTCTGCCCGGGCGCCTGGGTGGCTCAGTGGGTTAAAGCCTCTGCTTTCGGCTCAGGTCATGNAGGGGGGGCTGGGTGGCTCAGTGGGTTAAAGCCTCTGCTTTCGGCTCAGGTCATGATCTCAGGGTCCTGGGATCGAGGCCCGCATCGGGCTCCCTGCTCAGCGAGGAGCCTGCTTCCCCCTCTCTCTCTCTGCCTGCCTCTCTGCCTCCTTGTGATCTCTCTCCCTCTGTGAAATAAATAAATAAAATCTTTAAAAATAAATAAATAAATAAATAAAGCCTCTGCCTTCGGCTCAGGCCATGATCTCAGGGTCCTGGGATCGAGCCCCACATCAGGCTCCCTGCTTGATGGGGAGCCTACTTCCCCCTCTCCCTCTGCCTGCCTCTTCGCGTACTTGTAATCTCTCTCTCTCTCTCTCTCTCTGTCAAATAAATAAAATCTTAAAAAAATAAATAAATAAATAAATAAATAAATAAAAATATATTGTCAAACCCATCATATACAAAGTAAAAAGACAACAATATATTGGGAAAATATTGTGAGTTTTAGCATCAATAAAAAATAATACCTTTAATATATAAAATGTTCCTACAAATTAATAATACGAATAACCAAAAGAGAATGGACAAAGACCAGTTCAAATAAAAGGGAGTTAAATGGTTCTCAAATAATTGAGGCTCAATCTCAATTCTGATAGGAAAAGTGCAATTTAAACTATGTTAAGATAAATCCTTTTATTAAATTTCCAAAAATTAAAAAAAAGTAATACTATTTTCAAGAGTGTGGAGAAACAAATGTAGCTATTAATAATTAGAGAGTAAATTGGGATTTTAATGTTAATTACTTTGTAACTTTAGAACAGTAAACCAACTGAACTTATCATCTCTTCAAAAATATATAAATAAAATATTTTTAAAACATTTAGAAAAATGTTTCAGATAGACAAGAAGAAGCTTTCTGAGCATTTTAAGATTGACTAGCCATGTGTTACCTGATGCTGCCAAGTCTGTTTATTTGGACAGGGAAGAGACCTCTGAGCTTCTGTCCATTTTGTAATGAGACCATGGTTAGGGGTTGTGACAATGGGCAGTGAGGACCCTAGTCATTTTAATCTTAGATGAGGCAGGGAACAGCATGAGTGTTCTTTGAAGTTTTAGGCACTAAAAGCAGTTTATTCAGAAGGTCCAGGTTTTCATTCAATCCCCACACATAAGAGGGCTAAAAGTCTGATTTTTATGAGCATTGAATTTTAATACACAGTAACTCAACAGACAAATAAGGATGAATGTCATTTTCTGACAACAAAGATTCACTTTGAATCCAAGAGCAAGTAAAGTTATAAGGTTAGAGGAAAAAACATTCCTTTCAGTATTCATCAAAATAGGGAGAGGGGACCAGAAAACCTCTTTTTCTATATACCAAATCTAACAACTACGTGTAGAGACAGAAATAGAAATGTTTTTCATCAGGGCACCTGGGTGGCTCAGTCATTAAGCATTTGCTTTCGGCTTCGGCTCAGGTGGTGATCCCAAGGGTCCTGGGGTCAAGCCCCGCATGGGGCTCCCTGCCAGGAGGGGAGCCTGCTTCTTTCTCTCCCACTCCCCCTGCCTGTGTCCCCCCTCTCTGGGTGTGTCAAAACAAAAAGAAAAGAAAAGAAAAGAAAAAGAAATGTTCTTCATCTCCCAATAATATTTAATTTTGCTGAGGAGATGATTGAGGAAAGTCTGATTTTTCTTGGTAGCTAACATGAGATTTTCTGCCTAGATACCTGTTGGATTCTTTTTTTATTCTTAAAATTCAAATACTATCCCAGGGAATTTATTATATTCAATCTTGGGTGTAATCTTGGAAGTAGAAGGGGCTCTTTTACCTTCAAACTCACATCTTTAACCAGCCCAATAAGTATTATTCTATCATGTTCTGGTTTCTCTCTGTGGGACTCTTTCTCAGGTAAACCATATTATCACCAGGTTGGAATTCTGTTATCCTTTTTCTTCCAATCCTTCTACTATTTTCTACGTCTGTGCAATTTTCCTCCTTTCAGGGATTTTTCTTGAATATTCCTCTAAGTATCTGTCACTGATGATGTTTTTTATACCTCTGACTCCCTCTGCTAAAGTGTTAATCTATGAATAATAGTCTTAAACTCATTTAGCTATTTCCATTGCAGAGTCTGAAGTAATCATGCCCTAGGATTGTTAACCTGCCCTTTTCTTGTTTATATGCATGTTATAGGGTAAAGACAGAAATCCCAGAGAATTCTGACCTCTTCTAATTGTTTACCTAATTAATTGCTTACTTAATTTACCTAATTATCTGTTATTATATCATTAGTTTCCCTTGTTCTTGGCTTCCAGTTTGCTGTGTGATTTTCACCCAGCCTCTGACTCCCAGTTCATCACTTCATTACTGACCTCTAGCAATAGGTGTGCCAATTTAATTTCTGAACTAAACCTCTCACTCTTAATATTGACTGGCATCCCCATGATCCTGACTTCTTTCCTAGTTATTAACCTTTAAGAATTCGTATTGTCCCACTAAAACAGACACTTATATTAGTTTTCCACTGCTGCATAACAAATTACCACAAATTTAGCAGCCTAAAACTGCGTATGTGTACTATCTTGGTTCTAGGGGTCAATGTCTAGACATAGACTAACTGGATCCTCTGTTCAGGGTCTCACAAACTGCAATAAAATTGGCGGCTGAGAATGTGAAATCATCTGGAATTAAGAGTCCTTGTTGAAACCCATGTGGTTGTGGGCAGAATTAATTTTCTTGTAACTATAGACCTCATATTATCTTGCTGCTTCCAGACCAGCAGGAGGGTCCCAGTCCTGTTTAGAAGTGCTGCCTGATTAGGTGGATTCATCTAGGATAATCTCCCTTGTGATTAACTGAAAGTCAACATAAGACTAGGGATCTTAATTTCTTCCAAATTTCTTTACATTTGTCACATCACATAATCATAGGATTGATATCCCTTTATATTCGCAGATCCAACCCACATGCAAAATGTGCTTATTATATAAGAGTATGGGTACTTGGGGTCATCTTAGACTTGATCTATAAACTTAATACAATCTCAGTAAAAATCCCAGGAGGTCTTTATTGAATTTGAAAAGTTGTTTTGTTTTGTTTTTAAGTGAGGAAATGCAAAGGATCTACAATAACCAAATTATGTAAACAATGTGGTATTCTCATACATTGGTTTATTGACAAATAAATTATTGAAACAGCAATAGAATTACACATATGTAGTCGATTAATTTGGATGAAGTTGTCATAGCAATGAATAGAAAAGGAAAAGTATTTTCAACAAATGGCACAAGACAAATTGAAATAATAAATTTTGAAGACTACCTCACCCCATACATAAAAATGCTAATTTATGATGGAGCATAGATCTAAATTTGATAAGTTCAAATATAAGACTTCTATAAGAAAATTTAAGAGAATATGTTCATTGCTTTGTGGTAAGCACAGGAAACAGAAATAAAGTAAAACAGAAATAAAATAAAAGAAACAGAAATAAATAAAAGGGAAAAGAACTATGTTTCATAAAATTAAAAACTTATGCTTATCAAAACACACTGTTAAAGATATGAAAATTCAAGGAACAGACTGGGAGAAATAATTTAAATACAAGTATCTGACCAAGGACTTGCATTTATATATTTCTATAGAATATACAAAAAAACTCTTACAAGTAAATAAGAAAACTTAATAAATTATAGAGAAGGCAGCCACTTTACAGAAGAAGTGGCTAAGTTCATAAAGCTAAGTTCATAAAAAAGTGTTCAACTTTATTAATCATCATAGTATTATTAATTAAAAGGTGAAATGAGATGTAATTTCAAATCATTAGTTCAGCAACGATTGAAAGTAATAGCAACAACAAAAGTTGGCAAAGATGATGAGCAGCTGGTGGGAGTACGAAGTTGCAAAATCTTCTTCAGAAATTATTTTAGCCATCCATTTTTTATAAATTTATTTTATACCCTATAGTCCAGTAATTCCACTACTAGGTATTTACACAAAAGAAGTAGAAATATATGCTTATAAAAATAAGTGGCTCAGTCTGACTCTTGGTTTCAGTTCAGGTCATGATCTCATTGGTTGTGGAATAGAGCCCTGCATCAGGCTCCCCACTCAGCAGGGAGTCTGCTTGAAGATTCTCTCCTTCTGTCCCTCTCCCCACTCAAGTGCACATGCGTGTGCTCTCTCTCAAATAAATAAATAAATCTTTAACAAATAAATGTATATTTATGTTATCTTTCTTTATAATAGTTATATATAATTTGGGTTGGCAACAACCCAAATGAAAATCAACAGGTAAATAAATAATAGATTATGGTATATTCACAGAATATAACACTACTCAGAAATTAAAAGGAATATAAATATATAGTGATATATGCAATATGGATTAATCTAAAAACATTATGTTGAGTAAAAAATAAGCCAGACACACACACACACACACAAATCAATTATATGATTTCATTAACCTGGAGTTTAAAAACAAGCAAAACTAAATTATGGTAATAGAAAAATGACAGTGCTTGTCCCTGGGAGCAGGAATTCATTGGAAGTGGGCATGGGGAGCTTTTTGAGGTGATGACTATGTTCTCTAGCCTCTTGGAGTATTAATTATACTTAGATATATAAATATATATATTTGTCAAAACTCAATTGTTAAATACCTATGCACTTCATCGAATCTATTTGTACCTCAGTGAGAGAGAGAGAAACAAATTTAGAAACAGAGAGACAGAAAGGCAGAGAAGGGGAAAGAGATTCTTCTTCCTCTTACCATTGCTACATAAGTATGTAGTATCTGGAGCTGTAGCACCATTTCATTACTATGAAAGGAGGAAAGTAACACCCTAAGCAGGGGTAGAAAAAATAAATACATAAATAAATGAAAGGAATATGAACCTTTGGTTAAGTAACAAAATGTCAACAATTTTGAAACTGAAGAATGATATAACTCTTTTATTTTGTGAGATAATAAATTCCTCCATTGCATGAGCTATTTTGAATTGGATTTTCATCTCTTAAACCTGAAATTATACTGAATACAAGTTAAAAGATATGATGGAATACATACGCATATATATATATACTATCTATAACATACACATATATTTTAATATGTATAATATGTAAATAAATAAATGTGGTGCTTCCATAAATATATCTGTTCAATGCTGTCATAAACATATATGAACCATACAAAAAATAAAAATATACAAATTTTCAGTTTTCTTTTACAGACTAGAATTCAGTATGATTTAAGATTTAAGAGCCATGAATTTTTTTGCCTCCATTCCAAAAATGTAACTACGAACAAACATAATAATTCTGATGTCTATGACTGGTTATAAAGAATATGTGGATAACTGTGTCATCTAAATTAATACCTCTGTACCATCTTTCTGATGTAGGATATTTAGAGAACTAGAAGCTCAAAGTGGAACATTACAAAAACTCTCCAAAATGAATGCTTTATATAGATATAGAGCATACTGGATATCGCCTCCTGATACCTTTGACATGATTTGTAAGGCTCGGGTATTATGAAGAAGGCACCATCTGTTTTTCTTTTTGGTTTCTAAGCATATTTGAAAAAAATATTTGAAGACAAAATATACTCTCTGGAAGGTAGGAAGAAAGGAAGGAAGGGAGGGAGGGAGGGAGGGAAGGAAGAAGAAAGGAAGGAAGGAAGGCAGGCAGGAAGGAAAAGTACAATGCCTCTAGACAAAGTATAAGAGAAAATAATTCAAAATAGTGCAAAGAACGAAGGATTTGAGATGAAGGTACTGAGGCTTAGTACTCTTCCCCTTGAGTGAGGAGAAAATGGTGAGACAGCCAAAAGGTCTTGAACTAATGATAAATCTTAATTTTAAGTAGAATTTTAAAATACTTTGGGCTCCTGGGTGGCTCAGTGGGTTAAAGCCTCTGCTTTCGGCTCAGGTCATGATCTCAGGGTCCTGGGATCGAGGCCCGCGTCGGGCTCTCTGCTCAGCAGGGAGCCTGCTTCCCCCTCTCTCTCTGCCTGCCTCTCTGCCTCCTTGTGATCTCTCTCCCTCTGTGAAATAAATAAATAAAATCTTTAAAAAAAAAAGAATTTCAAAATACTTTAATTCAAAATATTGTGACTTTTAGATATAAACGAAAGTGATTAAATGAGTTAAGTCCAAGAGGAAGCAGATGATTCTATGAGGCAAACTGGCCCATCATTGTTCTAAAATATTTAAAGCATATACTGTGTTTTGTATGAATATTGTCATCTCTTAGGATTTTACCTGTGATAATTTTAGGATATGAACATGGATCAGAATATAAGAAGAATATGTTCATGTCTATAGTTATAGGCAAAAATTTAAGGAGTTATTTTTACCTTTCACAATTCCATGCCTATCCTGACTACCAGGAATGTTTTCTCATTAGAGACTTTGCATTGGATGGTCCCACTTATCACCAATAAAATTACGACCCCACTTCCCAACCAGACCAATTACCCTCCATATCTTGATTTACTCCCTTTTTTTCTTTAACCTCATTACCTTCTAACATTCTACATAATTTACAATTTTCTGTTTATCACTTATTATTTCCTATATATGCTCATCAATAAATACTTGCTGAGTATTGAATAAATGAATAAGTCTATTGTCATGCAGATATATTACTAAAATATATTTCTATATTTTGAATATATAAATAAATGAAAATATATCTAGAGGAAAGGTAATAATGATGAGATTATATTAACATAAACATTAAGTGATAAGAGATTGTGTGGAAAATTAGGACATTGCAGATTCCACGTTGTACCTTCTGGATTGCATGTTTGTATGTAGATGCAATAGTGTATCTTTAAGAAATGTGGGTGCCCATTAAATGGTGGATCAACTTGGTACAGATAAAGTAAGCACTTAGGACTGAAGATGGAAGGCCAAAATTCAGACTTCTTAGCTCCAGTATTAATGACTAGTCCCCTGACTTAAACATACCCTTTACTAATTTGGGCATCCTAGCATTTATCCGAGCGTCCAGCATCAGACATGTCCTTTAAATGAATGACTGAATCCATGAATATTTCTTTTAAACGTGAAGACAGCAAGCACAGATGATCCCAATGCTCTTTCCAGCCTCGAAGACTATATTTTCTCCAAAAACTTGTTTTTTTATTGTAATGAAAATGTTAATTTAACAATATTGAAGACTATTGCACTGGAGAAATTGCATGATCACAATTCCTGCAGTAGTCCGGTTCTAAGTTTTGCTCAAATTCTGTCCATTTAGAAAGATAGGACCCTGTGGTGAGTAGAGTAGGACTGTGGAACCAGATAGACCTGCATTAAAAGTCCACCATTATCACTGACTAACCATATGACCAACCTGAGTATCACTTTTCTCATTTGTAAATGAGCCAATTAAGATCTGCTTCAAAGGGTCATTGTAAAAATTAAATGAGATAATGTATGTGAAGAACTCAGTACACAGTTTGGCATGCAGTAAGTTGCTGAATATATCTTAGACTCTCCCTGTTTTCCATATCCCTGATTCTTTCTCCCCAGTTTTACTGAGATATAATTGACACACAGCACGGTTTAAGGTGTATAGCCTAGTAGTTTTACTTAACGTATATTGTGAAAAGACTACTACAATAAGTTCAGTTCACATCTATTATCTCATGTGGATTTTTTTAAAAAAGAAATTTTTTTCCCTTGTAATGAGAACTTTTAGGATCTAATCTCTTAACAGCTTTTAAATATACCATGTTGCAGTGCTAAATATGTTACATTTCCACTACTTATGTATCTTGTAACTAGAGATTTTTGCATTTTGACCACCTTCCTCCAATTCTTCCTAATTCACCTTTGTAAAATTATGTTTCTTTGAACAATTGATTTATAATTATTCTCAGTGAAAACAAGTTATCTCTTTTGAAAACCTGAAACATCTTTAAATTACTGAAAGCACATTTATGATAATTAATTATAATAAAGCAAGGCTTAATCAGTTCTAATAATTACATCCTGTACTATTTGAAACACTCAATCATCATACTTCTCTCAGATGGCTTTTTACATAATTGCCCTATTTGTTTCAACTTACACATTCAGAAAAAAAACATGTCAGCTCATGTATTGATTCAATCCAATTTATTTCTGAAGTACAACAAATTGGAAGTTAGCAATAGCCACTTTTCTTAAGTGCTAACAGTACAGTACCTGACTCATAGACAATGACTTGCTGATTTTGTCATTATATTTGGACTGAAGAAACTAACTGGCAATAATATTTTGCACCGTTGGAAATCTACTTGCACATTCACTCACAGTTTTCTTAATTCCAGCCTAATGCTATGTGTCTTGGCTTTTTTTGTCGGTGGGTGTGTACCTCAGGTATTGAATGGTTATTCATTTTGTATCTTTGCCTCAAATTTGACAACCAATGTCTTTAGTATTCTAAGTACGTTTAAAATCACCATTGTACAATTTCTGAGTGCACTAAAATGGCTGTGAAAGGAAGAAGAGGACCTAACATATATTCTTATATAAGGATATAAAAAGGCCAGATGGCCAGCTGATTTTAATTTAGTGATTTTTTTTTTAAGAGAGAGGAGAGGGAGGGGAGGAAGAGAATCTTAAGCAGGCTCCAAGCCCAGTGCAGTGCCTGATGTAGTTCTCAGTCTACAACCCTGAGATCATGACCTGAGCTGAAATCAAGGGTCAGGCGCTTAACTAACTGAGCTACCCAGAGGCCCCTTAAATTAGTAATCTTATGCTTTCTTATTCCCTTTAACATTGACAAGAGTAAGCATATGGTCAAGGATGTATAATTTATGAAGCACTTGCCTATACATTACCCTATGTGATTTGCGCCTCCCTCCTGAGGTAGACAGCATCATTATTCCATTTTCCACATAAAGAAAACAGACTCTCAGAGAAATTAAGTGACAACTTGAATTACGTATCTTATAAATGAACAAGTTAGAACTAGAGCTCTTGTCTTCAGCTCCACATATTATCATGTTTAAATCATTTAATATTCTCTCTACTCTGTCCCTCTCAGGAGAGTTGAAATAGTCTACATTAACTTACATCAGTAGCCTTCTTCCATTAAAAAAAAGAGTCTATCAAAGCTATTGAATCATTATACGTTAAAACAAGAAAAATGTACAAATCATAATAATACTGTCCCACATGGATGTCTGTGACATACAACCATGTCACAGAAAAATCCATTAATCTAATAAAGCAAAATTTGGAATCTTATAAGATGGATTTTGGAGTGGAAATCTCCAATAGCAAAGATTAAATTGCACAGTCTTTTGACATAATCTTTCTCCTGCTCACTGTCCTCTTAAGAGCTGCTTGCTTTAACTGTTACTCACTTCAAAATGCCAATCCTCAGGGATAGGCTGGCCTCTATACACTTAATTAAAAGCACATAGAGGGAAGAGGTAGAGTTTGAGTTCTGCAGGCAGACGCACTTGGGTTTCTGACTCTTATATTTATTAGCAAAATGATCTTAGGCAACTTACATGAGCCCGAAAAGCCTCATTTTCATCTTCAAAAAATGCAATAATAAGTTAATATTTAAGGTTTCTGTTAAAAACAAAAGAAAACCTCTATTTAGTTTAAGAAGGTTTTAAGTGCTTACGAAATCCCCTGGATGAACAGAGAAGCAGCCTCTAGGTTGGATTTTCAGGGGGAAAAAAAATCAGGCCCCATAATCTCACTGCTTCTCCCATTATGTGAAAGACTGACAGAATCATAGTAAGCTGTGGAATCTGGAAGCTTTTGACCACAGAACAATGTGATTATGTGCCTCATCAAAACAGATGCTTGTCCCCCTTAATTTAGTTCCACATTCTAATCAAGTGCAAGTCTACCAGATTGGCAAACTCAACAAAATCCAGAAAGCTCATTCCAAGGGGGTTTCAAAAGGTAAGATTTTAGCTTCCCAAAGAAAACACAAATTAGAAGAGATGTTAAGCCAGGCAATCTATTGTGTCTACCACAATAATAGTATATACTTAGGAATTCTGTTTTGCTGATTATATGAGACAGTGCACATGATATTCTTATACTGCTATTTATATGTAATACACTCCAATAATCACTAGCTACTATGATTGTTATTAATACTTTGCATGATAAATGCTGTTCCGATATGTCCAGAGGTAAGTGCCTTCTAACCTGTCACCTGGTACAAATTCACTGAGCAGTTTCTAGACCTCATATCTGACCTACAAAATCAGAATCTCCAGAAGGACATCTGGAAATCTATATCCCAGGAACTCTTATCATCAGAGAAATTTGTGAAATGTTTCTCTAAATTTTAAAGTCTAGAAGAGTAGAAGAGTATTATGTTTTCCATTGGAGCAAAAGTTTCAGTTCCCTGCTTTGAAGCAAAACTACTCCTGCAAATAGAGAAAGAGCATGAAAATTCTATGCCTTTGACAAAAATAGTTTCACTGTGAACCTTGCAGCATGAACAGTAGAAAGAATTTCATGGAGTCACCATAGAAAGACAAGCTGGAGAACAGGGGCCTCTTCCTGTGTGAATATTTTTTAAGGCTCGGGCCTGGAGGCAGATATGGGCAGCTTGTGTACCACTGGAGCCTGTGCTTCCAAAATTAATTAATGAATAAAGATGAAAGTTGATTTTTCAATTCTTTTAAACCTTTGCTTCTAGGTATAGATACAAAGACAATCACATAACAAGTAACAAAGATTTTACTTATTTATTTGACAGAAAGACAGAGAGAGAGGGAGAAAGCATGAGCAGGGGGAGAGGCAGAGGGAGAAGTTTACGCTCCCACCAGCAGTGTAAGAGTCTTCCCCTTTCTCTACATCCTTGCCAACATCTGCTGTTTTCTCTATTGTTAATTTTAGCCACTCAGACAGAGGTGAGGTGACGTCTCATTGTAGTTTTGATTTGTGTTTCCCTGATGATGAGTGATGTTGAGCATCTTTTCATGTGTCTGTTAGCCATCTGGATGTCTTTCTTGGAAAAATGTCTGTTCATGTCTTCTGCCCATTTCTTAACTGGATTTGTTTTTTGGGTGTTGAGTTTGATAAGTTCTTTATAGATTTTAGATACTAACCCTTTATCAGATATATCACTTGGAATACCTTCTCCCATTTCAAAGGTTGCCTTTTAGTTTTGTTGACTATTTCCTTTGCTGTGCAGATGCTTTTTGTCTCAACGAAGTCCTAGTAGTTCATTTTTGCTTTTGTTTCCCTTGCCTAGTGAGACATACCTAATAAGGGTTGCTATGGACAATGTTAATGAGGATATGGACTGTATTCTCCTCTAGGATTTTGATGGGTTCCTGTCTTACGTTTAGGTTTTTCATCCATCTTGAATTTATTTTTGCGTGTGGTATAAGAAAGTGGCCTAATTTTATTCCTTTGCATGTGGCTGTCCAGTTTTCCCAATACCACTTGTTGAAGAGACTGTCTTTTTTTCCATTGGATATTCTTTCCTGCTTTATCAGAGATTTGTTGACTGTATAGCTGTAGATCCATTTCTAGTTTTTCTATTCTGTTCCATTGGTCTATGTGTCTGTTTTTGTGCCCATACCATACTGTCTTAGCACTACGGCTTTGTAATATATCCTGAAGTCTGGAAATATCATGTCTCCAGCTTTGCTTTTCTTTTTTAAGATTGCTTTGGGCATTCAGATAATTTGTGGTTCCATACGAAGTTTAGGATTATTTGTTCTAGCTCTGGGAAAAATGCTGGTGATATTTTGATAGAGATCACATTACATGTGTAGATTGTTTTGGGTAGTATATACATTTTAACGATTTTGTTCTTGCAATCCATGAGCATAGAATGATTTTCCGTGTGTGTGTGTGTGTGTGTGTGTGTGTGTGTGTGTGTGTGTTTGTGTGGTCTTCAATTTATTTCATCAATTTTTTAGAGATTTCAGAGTATAGATCTTTTTCCTCTTTGGTTAGGTTTATTCCTAAGTATCCAATTGTAAATAGGATCAATTCCTTGATTTCTCCTTCTGCTGCTTCATTATTGGTGTATAGAAATGCAACAGATGTCTGTATGTTGGTTTTGTATTCTGCAACTTTACTGAATTCATATATCAGTTCTAGCAATTTTTTGGTGGAGTTTTTTGGATTTTCTACATAGCAAATCAGGTCATCTGCAAATAGGAATGTTTTACTTCTTCCCTGGCAATTTGAATGGCTTTTATTTCTTTTTGTTGTTTTATTGCCGAGGCTAGGACTTCCAGTTCTATGTTAAAGAACAGTGGTGAGAGTGGGCACCCCTGTTTTATTTCTGACCATACAGGAAAAGTTCTCAGTTTTTCCCCATAAGGATGATATTAGCTGTGGGTTATTCTTACATGGACTTTATTATGTTGAGATATGTTCCTCTTATCCTGGCTTTGTTGAGGGTTTTATCAAGAATGGATGCTATACTATGTCAAATGTTTTCTCTGCCTCTATTTAGAGGATCATATGGTTCTTATCCTTTCTTTTATTAAAGTGGAGTATCACATTGATTGATTAGCGAATACTGAACCACTCTTGCAACCCAGGAATAAATCCCACTTGAGTGTGGTGAATGATTCTTTTAATGTATTGTTGGATCCAACTTGTTAGTATTTTGTTGAGAATTTTTGCATCCATCTTCATCAGGGATATTGGCCTGTAGTTCTCTTTTTTAGTGGAATCTTTGGTTTCAGAATCAAGGTAATGATGGCCTCATTGAGTGAGTTCGGAAGTTTCCCTTCCACTTCTATTTTTTTGACTATTTTGTGAAGAATAGGTACTAACTTGGGGCACCTGGGTGGCTCAGTGGGTTAAAGCCTCTGCCTTTGGCTCAGGTCATGATCTCAGGGTCCTAGGATCAAGCCCCGCATCGGGTTCTCTGCTCGGCAGGGAGCCTGCTTCCTCCTCTCTCTGCTTGCCTCTCTGCCTACTTGTGATCTCTCTCTGTATCAAACAAATAAATAAAATCTTTTTTAAAAAATTAAAAATTAAAAAAAAGGAATAGGTACTAGCTTTTCTTTAAATGTTTGGTAGAACTTTCCCATGAAACCATCTGGCCCAGAACTTCTGTTAGTTGGGAGATTTTTTTTTTTTTTTTTTTTTTTTTTTTTCAANAACTAATTTGCTTGCTACCTATCTATTCAAGTTTTCTACTTCCTCCTGTTTCAGTTTTGGTAGTTTGTATGTTTCTAGGAATTTATCCATTTCTCTAGAATGCAATTTGTTGGCATATAATTTTTCATAATATTCTCTTATAATTGTTTGTATTTCTATGACATTGGTTGTAATTTTTCCTCTCTCGTCTATGTTTTTATTTATTTGGGTCCTTTCTCTCTCTCTCTCTCTCTCTCTCTCTCTCTTTTTTTTTCTTTTTTTTTTTTTTTTTTTGTCAGTCTGGCTGAAAATGCCTTGTTAACATAAACCCAAATCTAGGAAGTCTGGGTGGCTCAGTCCATTAAATGTCTGCCTTCAGCTCAGGTCATGATCCCAGGGTCCTGGGATCGAGTCCTGCATCAGGCTCCTTGCTCAGCGGAGAGTCTACTTCTCCCTCTGCCTGCAATTCCCCCTGCTTGTGCTCTCTGACAAAGAAATAAGATTAAAAAAAAAAAAAACTATTAGTAACCAAATATAAAATAAAACAAAAAATTAAAAAAAAAACCCACATAAACCCAAATCTGCTATTCAAGGGATGTGCATCTGAAGAAGAGTTAATCCCATCAGTATAAGGCATTGGTTATAAGTAAGTATCAGACCGATGGGGTTTGTCTAATGGGTCATTACTTAGTAATTTTTTGATCTTGCAAAAACTACTTTATCACTCACAGTTCCTTATCTTTAACCATGAAATGGCTATAGCTGTACCAGTCTTGTCAGTTTAATTTTGAATTTATATAAGGCAAAACATGTAAAGCACTTATGCAGAAGTAGCCCCTTTTTCATAGCAAATGCTCAATTCATGATGGATTATCAGTTGTGGGGTGACCCATTGGGGTGGAGGTCAGTGGCATGGGAGTGAAAGAATTCATCCAAAGCAGGACAAAGGAGATAGACGTTTACTGAACATACCTGACAGGCAGGACATCAAGGGAGAGACTGTCTGCCAGGAGGAAGAGGGGGAGGAGTGGGGAGGAGTAGTTAAGAGTGAAGGTGAAGAGGTATGGGAAACTATGGAATTTTCCTTTTTTGGTACCTGTACCCCAGTATAAGTCACCCATTGGTGAGCTAAGGCTTATGGATGTTTTGAGGTGGGTCGCCAAATGGGTCTGTTTGTTCAACATGGTGGCCATTATGGACCCTTTAACTTGCTCAGGTTTCCGTTGCTTGAGTTGGTTGCCTATGAACAGGCTCTACATTAGTATTATTTTTAAATGTAAAGGACTTTTTTTATAGTAATAATTACTTACAATCTCATCCTGAAGTTGGCAAATCCTTCTTGAGCTAATAGGTTCATGAGCAGATTCAAGATACTGATTTAAAATATGTGTTCACCAGCTCACCAGGAGTGCTGGTGAGACCTCTCCTAATTCCTTAGGGCTTAGTGTTTCAGGACTCTGACTTTGAAAGAGTTTCCTGGAAGTGTCCCTGGGATCCATTTGCTTTTCCATTATAATAGGTAGCACCTTTTAGGGCTTTTTCAGTTTCTTTGAGTGTGTTTGTGAATATGTTTATGTGTGTGATTAATGCCCCAGGAGGGCCCTTCAAGTTATGTATATGTTTGAGGACATGGCAGGATATTTAAAAAGCATTTAACAAGTACTGCTATGGGACCAATAAGACCCGAGAAGCGAGCCAAATGAGTAACTCCCCAAACAGCAGGGAAGGTGGCTGTCTCATCTGTCTAAATACAAGTGACGTGCCTCAGCATCTTGGAATCTAAGCCTCCTTCCTTAGACAACATTGCTGATGGCAACACATGGGAGCAAGGATTTCTGAAGATCATATTTAACTATGTCTTGGAGCAAGCAGCACACCACTTTTCCTACCCATCTGGGGAAACAGTTCTACTCACTAAAAAGAATTTTCCATGAGAAATTTAAATTAAAACTTAGAACTTTGAAAGAAAACATTTCTTAAGGGAAATTCCTGAAGTATTCAATGAGGTTACTTACTGGTCTGTGGTCTAACCTTCCAGCAAGAATTTTCTGGAACAAATAGTATTTTCATGTTGATGAGAATTGCATTAATTTTTATTCCTGGTAATTAATCTATATGGATGTAGGAGTATCTATTTTCAAGTACCACTACTGTCTTTCAGTATAAAATACACTGATGTGAACGTGATATAATGTGAAGGTTCTGACCATCATCCAACCCATAATTTGAAATGGAACTATCCAGGATTTATATATCACTAAGCTCTTATTTGTAGGCAAGCTGTCCCTAAGTAGCCACGGTCCTCGGATGAATCCTGCCTTCACAACACTGGGATAAGCCAATGACTTAAGCCTGTGACTTCAGAATCTGTGAGTTTTAACTAGACACCTAGAGATTTGTGCTTACATGCAATAAACAAACAAATGTTCTTATTAAAATTCATTTAACCCCATATTAGCATAATATTCTTTTCACATCTAAGATACCAATTTCAAGCCCATAAATACAAGAAATGAAAAGATTCATATTCTCAGGACATCAAAACCCAGTTATCGAGACATGAAGTAATGTAAATGAAGCTGTTGAGTCTGTCATTTGGTGGAGGAGAAGCATCAGTGTGTTCACTCTCTTTGCATTGTGTGATATCTAAGCTCTATATTTATGATGCAAATGCTAGTAGGCAAAGTGCAACCGAAATCAATATGATTTTGCTTAGTATTCATTCAACAGATGCCATCTGTACAGTATTCTTTGGGAGGGTGTTTAACAGAACTGTGGAAAGTAATGACTCTTCGAATATAAATGACACTTTTGATTTTAACTGAAAAGCAACCCTAAGCACCAAAGAAGTGCCAGTTACACCAGTTCTGAAGAAAGTTCTATATATTTATAGAACTAGCTAGACCCATGTATGCTTGCGAGAAGAGTGACCTACTGCTGTTGTATCTTAAAGAACTGTCAGTTTCAGGGACCTCCGTAATGCTGCACAAGGAACTAACAGTCTTTAAGAGAATTTTTTATATTACCTTTTGATGAGCCACCATGCCACTCTTATTTTTAATACATAAACTCATGTCTAGCTTTGCTGAAACTAATACCCTGACACAAAAATATACTAGGATTTCTCATTTCTGTACATATAAAAGGCAAAACAAATAAGTAACAATAAAAGCTGCCACCAAGTGGTTAGCTACCCAAACCAACATCTCTGCTGTTATTTTAGGTTTATTTCATGAAATCATAGAAAAGCACAGCTTCAGATCTGAATCTTAAATTCAATATTATAATCACACATGTCCTCTATGCAGACTTTCTATTGACACAAAAGAATAAAAGGGATCAGCAGCTCTGAGAAGTATTATCCAGGACAACAGGGAGTCTCTTAGCAAAGATGGCCTTTTAGAGGAGTTCAGCAGATGACAGAAATAACCCCTGTAGTACCCAGGAGCAGCAGAAAGGAGCGTGTGGCCCCAGCATGAACAGGTAAATCCCCGGGTGCATCAGCTGGAGGCGGTTAGCCAACAAACTCTATAATATGTTCTCTTTTTTTTTTTTTTTAAGATTTTATTTATTTATTTGACAGAGAGAGATCACAAGTAGGCAGAGAGGCAGGCAGAGAGAGAGAGGAGGAAGCAGGCTCCCCACTGAGCAGGGTGCCCGATGCGGGCCTCGATCCCAGGACCCTGAGATCATGACCTGAGCCGAAGGCAGAGGCTTTAACCCACTGAGCCACCCAGGCGCCCTATAATATATTCTCTTGATGAGAGGATTGAGCACTATGTCCTATGGTCACCATAATAATATTTGATTTTTTCATAACAATCTATTATTTTAGTCATTTACTCATTATTTTTTACTTTTATGTTGTATAGAAATTTCCTTTACTCACTGACCTTCTAAGACAGAAATAGTTGAGCATATATATTTTTTTCTATGTTCAAAATGGGTCATGAACATGAGTGGCCTATATAATGCTCCTGGTCAAACTGGACTCGCCTTTTGTTTTTTTGTTATTTTCCCTTCCTACCACACTGCCAATAACATAATTTGTACACGACAAGTAATACACAAGATCCAAATGAATGATTCCTAAAATGTATACAGTGATAAGCACTGACAAATCATTTTCCCATGGCTTGGTTTTAAAATTAGGTACAAAAAGGCATAAAAGATGGGAAATGAAATCTGGGACTTGGCAGCCTGTAAGGGAAAACCCCTATCTACTTTTCAGGAGCTTAAAGTCTCAAGTACATTTTGAAATATTCTCAGAGTTGATTGAATAGCAAAAAATAGATTTCCACAGGTCTACAACTTGCCAAAGCTCCTGACTTTTTAATAGCAAGGATGTCAAAGGGAAAGTTTGAAGATGCTAGCAAACGTATTAGATAAAAGCCAGTAGATAGGTTCACACTGTATCCAAGGTAGACATGCTGGAGATAAAATGAGCTGACACATTTAAGTGCTGTGCTATTTACAGCTCTGCAACTAATATAAAATGGTTTGGAGTTCACTGGGTTTGCAGTGTGAATTTGCTTAAAAACCACAGGCCATCTCCAGAGCTGCCTTCCACTTGTTCAATGCTGTCCGGCCAGGAACTGCTTCTTTGTGTTCATGGGAACTTGAATTCCATTTTGCCATTTGAAATCTAGTCGCTGTCTAAAGTGTCTCAATTCAGTGAGTGAAAGTGAACTCCTTGAATTGTTTTCACTTTCTAATGCATTTACCTTTTAGCCCAATGAATGAGAAAGCAAATGTAATCTCTTTGAATATGTCTTTTAGTGAGCATTGTGTTCAGTGGTCAAGGCCTATGTAAACCTAACAAGGAGCAGTCATTAAAGATCACAAAGTAGTTGATTCACTCACATTCATTTCTTCTTTATATATTCAGAGTGATACATTTTATTTCATGTTTTTTCTGTTGTTTATTATCAGTTTGCCTGGATTTTAATACCTTTAAACAAACCAAGAAAAAAAAAAAGGTAGTTCATGTTCTAAGTTGCCCCTTAAAAAGGCATAAACAATTAATCTTAGATCACTGAAAAAAATTTTTTTAAATTAAAAAATTTTAAAAATCAAAAGAAAAGGCAGATATTATTGTTTCTCAAGATTATAAGAAAATGAAATTCGATAAATATACAAAATAAATTATTTCAAATGCTAACATTTTTAAGTCTATTGGGAGCTGAGAGTTTTTACATCCTTTCCTTCCGTCCTTCTTTCCTCCTTCCTCCTTTCTTTGCTGAGTACCTACCTATGCTGGGATTATAATAATACCTCCCTTCACTCACTAAACTCTAAACTACCCACTAATGCTTTGGCTTAAAGAAATCATTTTCACAAATTTTATAAGAATAACTCATTTTATCACATATTGCATGGAGCACTGAATGTTATACGTAAACAATGAATCTCGGAACACTACATCAAAAACTAATGATGTACTGTATGGTGACTAACAAAACATAATAAAAAGAATAAAAAATAAAAAGAATAACCTATTTTAAAAGTAATTTTTAACTTGTGCAGCTAAATGATTTGTTGAATTTATAGCAAAGGAGCAAGAGTCAGGGCCTGGACTTTTTTTTTTTTTTTTTAATGTTTGTCTTCTGTCATCTTACTCATCTATAACTCTGTAAGTCTCCTCCATGAAATCTCTCTAAGGCTCTGAGTAACTCTTTTTTGAAAGCCATTAAGTTAAGGCATTTATAATTTATATATACATATATTTACCACTTATGTATATTAACTAGAAAGAATAGAATATTGAACATTAACACAGTGTCAATTTTTGAATCAGATTAACCTTTGGAAAGTCAGACTAAGCTAAACTAAACTAAAATCAGTTCAATTTGAATGTAAAAAGAAAGATCTGTAACTTGGTGCATCAATTTCTCATGGCTACAAAACGGATTTCCACTTTCTTTATGATTTAAAACAATACACATCCGTTACCTCAAATTATCACAAGTCGAAAGTCTGGAATGGCTTTGGGGAGTTTTCTGCTTAATATCCACAGACTACAGTTAAAATGTCAGCAAGGTTACAGTTTCATCTGAGGGTCTGGATCCCGTTCCAAGATCATGTGTTTGTTGGCAGAATTCAGTTGCTCATGGTTGTAGGATTGAGGCCCTTAGCTCCCAGATCCCCTGCAGGCTTGTTGTATGAAGCTCTTCATGGGCAATTCACATCATGGCCTCTTGCTTCTTTAGGACCACTGGGATAGTCTCTTACTCTAGTCCTGAAGGAGAGAATTTTATATACCATAATAAGATCAAGAGAGTGACATCTCACCATCATCACCTTTTCCAGATAATGTAGTTTAGTGAATGGGATTACATCCCCCTGCTATATTGTATTGACCAGAAGCAAGATCCCTACAAAAGGGCAGAGATCATGGGGCCATCTCAGAATGATATTTACCATACCTGGCCTATAAATGGAGAGATTTTTTTTTAATTTTTAAAAAAGATTTTATGTATTTATTTGACAGAGAGAGAGAGAGATCACAAGTAGGCAGAGAGGTAGGCAAAGAGAGAGGGGGAACCAGGCTCCCTGCTGAGCAGGGAGCCAGATGTGGGACTTGATCCCAGGACCCTGAAATCATGACCTGAGCCAAAGGCAGAGGCTTAACCCACTGAGCCACCCAAGTGCCCTACCTTTGCATTCTAATACTTGGCCTGATCAACTCTGATATTTAACTCCACTTTAACTCCATTTTATTTTAAAGACATAATTTATTTTCAACAACTTTTTCCAAGACTCTTACACTTATTCATATGGAGCATATTGACCCAAAGTAGTAATAAGTATAGACCATGACAAACTTGGTATATTTTATTAAGGGAGATTTGAAACTCAGTAATATTTCTGAAATTTATATCATGGCTCTAGTGAATATATCCTGAAAACAAATACTACAAACAGAGATCTTGTTAGAATTTTTTTTTTTTTTTTTTTAAGTACATCAGTATCCAGATTGGGATCTCAATATGCCACCTTAGGGAAATCTTTATATTAGCTTCAGAGATGGAAGAAAATATGACAGTGACTCCATAATATCCCTATTGTCAGGAAATATCAGTTAAAAATACTGTCCCATCTCGGTGTATTTGTGGACATCTGGTCTAGCCCAATTTGCCGGTTGTACATACCACATAGTTATACAATCAGTTTCTTATATGTGGAATTAGGGGATGTTAAGGTAGTCCTTATGGACACTGCATATACTCATTAAGCCAAGCTTTATAGAGACATAATGCTTGTGATATGTGATATCACATTAAGAACAGAAGTCAGAACATCTGAAATAGTTGCAGGTCTACCTCTTATTACCCAAGAGCATTTGAGTTTGTTCTCTGAGGCTCTGTTTCTTCACTTATAAAATTTGGAATCACAATGTCCTTATTCTAATACAGGAGTGATACGTATAGCAAGGTAGGAAAAGGTATGGAAATTAATTTCTTTCTTTCTTTCTTTCTTTCTTTCTTTCTTTTTCTTTCTTTCTTTCTCTTAAGATTTGATTTATTTATTTGACAGAGAAAGACATAGCAAAAGCAGGAACACAAGCAGCGGGGGTGGGAAAGGGAGAAGCAGGCTTCCCTCAGAGCAGGGAGCTTGATGTGGGGCTTGATCCCAGGACCCTGGGATCTCAACCTGAGCTAAAGGCAGATGCTTAATGACTGAGCCACCCAAGGGCCCCTGGAAATTACTTTTTAAATAGGGGAATTTAAACTATACAAATGAAAATGGAAAACCTCAGGATAAACCACAGACAAAGGGTAAAAAGGAAATAGGTTTTTGTTCTGGTTCTCACATTTGACTCTAGCTCGTCAGCCCAAACACTCCCTGGCAATCTAAAATCTCTTCAGTTGGGCCCCTGGGTGGCTCAGTGGGTTAAAGCCTCTGCCTTCGGCTCAGGTCATGATCTCAGGGTCCTGGGATCCTGCATTCGGCTCCCTGCTCAGCAGGGAGCCTGCTTCCTCCTCTCTCTGCCTGCCTCTCTGCCTACTTGTGATCTCTCTCTCTTTCTCTCTGTCAAATAAATAAATAAAATCTTAAAAAAAAAAAAAAGAACGCAAAAGTAAACTAGAATGAAAAAGAAAGTGTAGCATAACATATAAACTTATTGAACCACTATGTTGTATACCTGAAACTAATGTAGCATCATGTGTCAACTATATTTCAATTAAAAAAAATTAAGGTGAATTAGAATGCAAAAGTCAGAAGAAAGCAAATTAGCATTATTGTTGGAACTGTGTCCTTATTATCACCAATCCTACTCTCCTAGCCTAAGCAGAAGAGTTCTCTGGTATGCTGAGCTTCATCTTAAGGCCCAGATTAGAGGACAAAAGAACCTCCTCAAGCCATGGACAAATCCTAACTCTGTATCTTTTTACACTGTGAGCAACCACATGCTCACAATGCAACCACAGAGAGAAAAATGAAGGCCCATCAGAGCATGGGTAGAAAAAGAAAGAGAAAAGACCTTCCATGCCTCTAACTTTTAAATTTGGAATGATTCTGGTTTCTAGTAAGAAACCTAAATGATCATCATTGAATATTACCAATTGGATTATCTCTCAGAGAAGTTACATTTGGGAATATAAGACATGGCTTGAAGAGGAACTGGAGAGAGCCTTTCTTCTTTCCAGCATAAAAATATTTCCTGTAGCAATGTTACAGCAAATATATCAAAATCTGCAGAACACTAGAATCATTAGAGATATTGAAAAAAAAATTGAGGAAAGCATTATGTCCCTAAATGGGTCTAGAAATGCAAATTAAAACAACAATTAACAAATATAATTGCTTTATAAATTCTACAATGTTATTGTGTATTTGTGAATATCTATGTGAAATCAACTGGTTTGATTATGGACTCTTTATTGAAGAACTATATTAATGTCTCATTAAACATCAGGCGGTCAGTCAGGTAGTCTGAGAAGTAGGGGCTGAGGCACAATTACTAATATTACAAGAGTTTTATTGGGAAGGTGTTTTCTTTGCAACCTTCTCGGGAGCTCCCAGTTTTATCTGAAACCAGGCCCTATAGGTGTAGGATAGGGAGAGACCGAAGAAAGAGGCTGACCACTCTTTCTAGTAGGTGGCAGCTTTTTTTCTTTTTTTAAAATATTTTATTTATTTATTTAACAGGGAGAGAGAGAGATCACAAGTAGGCAGAGAGGCAGGCAGAGGGAAAGGGAGGAGGGGGAAGCAGGCTCCCTGCTGAGCAGAAAGCCCAACACAGGATCCCAGGACCCTGAGATCATGACCTGAGCAGAAGGCAGAGGCAGAGGCCTAAGCCACTAAGCCACCCAGGCGCCCCAGGTGGCAGCTTTAATAAGCAGAGTAACATACTTACCAGTTTTGTCCTGGGTGGCAGCAAGACTAGTAAATTTCTGCATCCACCTGCAAAATCGTCAAAGTGTAGGTAGAGGCTTTAACTGGGTTCAGTCATGTATACCATCAAGACAGTCTCAACACCACATTTCTACCTTAAAGTTATATTCTTGGCGCAGCTTTTGGGAGTGGGGAAAGCAAGCAGAATACACATTCCAAGGACGGGGAAGGGGTTAGAGAGCCTCCAATTGCCTGGGTCCAGCGTGTGCATGGATCAGTGGCCATGTCTTCTTGATGACCTTCCCCACTAGGAGGCAATGCTTACAAGGGGAATAAAGGTAGATATAGCAAGACTGGGAAGACAGAGTGTCTAACAGCAATGAAGACATGACTCTTCACCAAACCACGAGCAGCTCTGGAATAAAAATCGCTTGATAAAAGAACCCCATGTTGAAGAAAATTGCATTGCCTTAGTGCTTCCAGCATGCTCACTAATTGGGTGGGGGCTTCCTGGAAAGAGTGTGGCTATAACTTGAAAACTGAGGCAATTGTGAAGGTATTAATAGCTAGAGGCTGTCAGCTAACTGTACTCCCTACCCCTGAACAGTGGGTATTACATGATAAGAGATCCAAGTGGTGTATCTCCAGGGGTTCCACAACTGGTCTTTTAAGGAACCCAGAGTAGAAAATTCTGACAATGACATATTCAATATGAATAGGCCCAATCAATCATTGAAGCAAACTTAATTGTGTGTATAAGTGAGTGTGTGTCTTCTTTCTCTCTTATTAAAGCAGCAGTGAAGCTGCCAACTAGTATTTCTGAGATTTGACAGAATATAGAATTTCCTCATTTGTACATTCTCGTCTGCAGAGTGGGGAAAAAAACGATGACTGCCTTAATTGTCAGTGAACACCTCCCATGTTTATCTTAGACCCGGATGTGGTCTCAAGATGCTATAGCCCTTGGTTTCTTGCTTTCATGGAGATAAGACATTAGGATCCCTCTTACATGAAGCAGCAGGGTGAGGACTAGAAGGCTTAAAATAATACAAAATATCTGGGATAGCACACTTTATATCAAAAACACCACCTAGGAAGGGATCTTTCTGGAAATCTATTCAAATTCCCACAGACTTTTAAGTGTGTGCTTTGATTACAAATAAGAACTTTGTTATATTTTAGGTTTAGCTCAGGACAAATCTCTATCACATTGGTTTCTGGACTGAAGGAGATGGATGGGATTTTTTACTCAGTCTTGCCCTTAGTTTTTGGAGTTTTATTTGCAATGACCTGTGAGTCACTCCTGGCTTGGCCCAGAGGTCAACTGGAAATACCAAGTGTAAAATGCAATTATTTAAGAGAAGTTGGCCACATTTTATGATAGTTTTATAAGAATTTGGCTTTCATTTTTGACATGATCCACACATACCCAGAAAAAAAAATAAAACATTGTTGTTTATGCTTACTATGCTCTGTATTCTGTATTTATTATGAGTAGAGCATAGCCTAAATGTCTGCTGTTATCTGTAAAGAAATATATAGAAACACGGATTGATAAGATTTCTAAAGATGGTTGGGGCAGGGGAAATATGATAATTTGATGATCTTTCAAATTAACCTGTAAATTCCAATAAAATTTTCTTTATAAAAACAGATACTGGGCCAGATTTGGCCTGTAGGTTACAGTCTGCTGACCCTTGTTGAGAGTAATTTCATAGTGTTTGGAAACATGGAGGCAGTGCATCTAAACTTTCCTGGCTTCTGAAAGTTGATCCTGTTACTTACCCATAGGCTCACTACTTTTCCCAGAAGCTAGCATGGCTATGATCTGACAATGTCTAGAGACCACTTTTCAGCTATTGGAACAAGATCTTTTGATTTTGTAGAAAATACAGATCAGAAGTTCTGAGTGAGATCAGTTGGGGACATACCTTTTTGCTTTGATTTGTCATTCTTTGTGCTGATCCCCACAATCCTGCTGTCCCTATCCTTGCAGAGAACAGGAATTCTATGATATTCAAGTATATATCCTTGTCTGATACACCAAGCAGAGAGGAGTGGACATTCAGGTTTGATCTATTTAATTGAAATCGCTGAGGCATAAAGTAAGTTACAGCTTATAGTCTGTCACTGACATCTGAGGGAAACCCTGACTTAAAATTTGCGTGTATAAAATCTAGCAAATCATAATGGGTCCTTAGGGTTAATGGTGACTTGAGACAAATCCAGCAGAATCTTACATCTTCCATACATAAAAATGCAGGAAAATATATATCACTCTGTGCAGGTTCACTAACATTGGTAAGCAGAATTTAGAACTCACCATCTGTGTTTCCACTAAGGGAAATTGTGTTCCTTTCATATACAAGGATTTCTAGCTTTGAATCACTGACAGCATAATGCCATTTCCTTGCTGCATGATTCATCAGCTTCATTTAATTAAACTGAAATCATAGAAGGTAGGATTGAACCAAGCACTGTTTGTCCCTGAACCACTATTCTTCCCTTGAAGTCCCTGACCTAAAGTGAGAAAAGAAAGCCGAGCAGCTCTTCAGGCTTACAGTTACTTTTTGTTTCCCCTGGAAAACAGTTCTAGGTCTTTCTACATAAAGATACCACCTAACAGAAATCTAACAGCAATTCTAAACGATGTCTCAGATTTAAATCCACCTGTTAAAAGTGTCCGGAATAAAATTTACTGCTGTTATAGAAGTCTGAGCGCATTGATTCTGCTTGACTTCTATTATCCTTTTATTTGTTGAGGGAAAAAAATCACAAAAACCATTGGCACCATATCTTTGCCTGATGTGGAGTTTACATGTTTCATGTGCATTTCCAAAATTGGCACTAATTTTGTGCATCATGAAAAGAGATACTTTTATTCAGGAGTACAGGTTTAGATAATTGTGAGTTGGTACAGTTTGTTTATTTCTGGCTTTCCAGAGAGCTAGTAATTTCATAGCTATCATGTGTCAAATAACTTGTATGTGACATAGTGTTTAATATTTTTCTGAAGTAAACCATGTGAAGGAGCTTTATCCTGATTTTGATGTTAACGGTATTGAGGCCCCAAGTGTTTAGTTGCCTTGTGCAAAGCCATGCAGTTCAGTATCAGTGTCACACTTTAATACCAGCTCTGTTTGGTTTCAAAGTCCTTTATTTATTTATTTTTGTTGTTGTTTTTCTTTGTTCCTGCTATATCATGCTTGGTTTCCCTGATACGGAGGACTAAGAAACCCTCCCAGGTTTTAACTTTTTGAAACTCTCCATCTGGGTTAGGAAAGGAAAGGAAACTGTGCTCATTTATCTTCATCTTCTCTGAATTCCCATGTCCCTTAAATTGTGCACTAAATAATCAACCTCTAAACTGCACATTGTCTTAAAGAGTTCTTTGATTTTTGAAAACTTCTCAACAAGTACTTACTAGTGGCTAAAAGGTCTGCATCTGTTTGTGTGTGTAAAACTTAAGCAAGTCTTATTTTTTAATCAACTTGGAAAAGCCCACAAAGTGATTGCCTACAGAAATAACTGCAAAGTAGTAACAAGAAAAAAACATAAATATTCAAGCTACAAAATAATTATGTGGATCAAAATATGGCAGCATTATAGAATTGGGAAAATGCGTGCTGTGATATATGAATATGATGAGAATTTTAAAACGATACTGATCATCTTATTTTCGCCTACACTCTTTTGGAGGCATGTTTAATGTATGTATTCATACTGACTTTATAATTATGTGCCTGGCCGTGACAAATTTTCTTCCCTATATATGAAGATTATCTGAGGCCTCACTAATCACAATGTCCTACAGGGAACCTGGAGACTAAGGCATTGATGGAATCATATCACCGGAGCAGCATACTTGCACATTACAAGTATTTTTATGTGATAAGTACAGACCTTTTGTTTTCCTTCTCTATGCTTAAGTTTAAATTGAACTGAGAAAGCAACAGAATGGATTTCAAACTTGCTTAACCAATATTTTCTAATGATAGGTTTTTAAGAATCAGAGTAAGTTATTTAGGGATGCTATGAAATCCATTTTCTCTTGAGAAATCTAAAAGCCAGACATTTCTATCAGAATATATTTGAAAAAAATCTACCAAGAGACAAAATGTTGGCATCCTTTCTCCATTTTTGACTCATAGAATTTTTCCCCTAACAATTATTTGAATAAATGCAGCATATCTAAGTAGCCATTTTAAAATCTTGTTTCAATTTTTGTATTCAATTTTATATATCAGCTTTGTACTAAAGATTAGATAACAATATTGTATATTCATGCATTTCAGTGCAAAAGGATTAAGTCATCTGCAGAGCCTTCTTAAATCTGTTTTGAAACAAGGTAGAATATAAATAAATACATTAATGAGAAAGTAGAGAAAATCCTCCTTTGGTCAATTTGTTTCATTTTAATTGGTGTTAGAAATGTTTCTACATGGGGAGTTTTGAAACAAATGAAAAACAGGCTTTGAAAGAAACTTTAAAATACATTGCACTTATTGATTTGTAACTATTTTGAACTGTGGTTATATTGTCCATGCTTAGTGGCATTGCAGAATACCTTTAATAGGAAAGAAGGAAATATCAAAAGAATCTCAGAAACATAGTTTGGTTCAAACATTTATTACTGCTATTGAGAAAACTTTCCTATAAGTTCTATAAGAAATCTAGTTTTACCAACTCAATTATTGTAATCCTTTAACTAGTAAGCAACCAGTGAAGCAAAAAATAAGGAAAGGATGAAATAAATGATAAGAAAATTGAATTTAAATCTCTTAACTTCAAAAAAGTTTATTGTCGAAGTTTATGAAAACTGATTTAATCTTTTCTGTTAATCATTCCAATTTATGAAACTAGCCAAACATAATTGATCGAAAAAGAAGCCACAGGATCTGGACAGAGATGTCCAGGGGGAATGCTCCGAACAAAAGCACACTATTTGGTAATCTAAGACAGTTACATGTGTAATCTGGTTACGGTGTATCATGCAAACTACATGAGGAATTATTCTTGGCTGACTTTTTCCTTTGATCCACATACAGTATTATCTTGATAGGCAAGAAGAGTTAAGAAAGCATAAAGCCTCAAAAAGTCAACCTTCCAAACGGGAAAGTTCCCCCCAATTAATGGATTTATCCTACTTCTGATAAAAAGCACCCAGTGGAAAGATAGCTCATGTGATTTGTGAGTTTTGTCTTTCAAGAGTTGATGAAAGGACAGAGGGTTTCTTGAGTTTCTCTAAAGATAGGAAATCAGTAGTCTCTGTGAATCTCCTTGTCAACTAGGGCCCTTGGTATTCTCTTCAAGACATAACAAGGCTTTATACCTGAGGACCACTTCAACTTTTTACTTGTCTTACTGATTCTGTTTTTACTTGGGAATAAAGAGGTATGTAATTCAGATCCTCAAGACTTTATGAATGTCTACTTGAATTTCCCCAAAAAACAAAATACTAACAAAAATAAGCCCTACCACAAACAATAAAACCTCTTAAACGTGTCAATATCATGCTTAAATTAATTTTATCTTACTAGGCCAAGATATTATCCCAGAAATAATACTGTCACCCAACCCATATCATCAGTCAGTGAACTGAGTGGCTAAATTGTCCAAACACTAAATTGAAGTATACAATGTATAACAACAACACAAAGAGATGATAATGAAAATGATCCCAAATCTGACTCTACTCTGATCGTTCTACAGTTCCAACATAACATAAGACAAACATAAGAACAACAGTTTCCAGTTTTTAAGTTTTAATTCTGAGCCAAGCATTGCATTGATATGTAATATAAAAGTGAGGGGGAAAAAAGAAAAATCCAACAAAATGTTCAGTGATGGAGTTTTCCAAACCCACCTTAGTTTATATTCACCGCCCCACTACTTCTCCTCCTAACAAAGTAGATTATACCCTTGTATTTGGCCATGTAATTTCTCCTTCTCCTAAAGCAAGGGATGGATAGAATAAGGCAAGGGAGTCAGATGGTCCCTGGGTCAAACCCAGCCTGGAGCCTATTTGGGTGTGGCCTACAGAGCTAAGAATGGTTTTTACATTAGAAGATTATAAAAAACAAAACAAAACACACAAAGAAGAATATACAACAATGATTTTATGTGATTTTGTTTCCTAGTGCTGTTATAACAAATTACAGCAAACTGGGTAGTTTAAAACAACAGAAATTTATTCTCTCACAGTTCTGGAATTCAGAAGTCTGAAATCAAGGTGTCAACAGGATCTATTCCTTTTGGAGTTTCTGGGGGAAACTCCATTCCATGCACCTCTCCTAGCTGCTGGTGATAGCCAGCAATCCTCCTTCCCTGGGTTTTAGATGCTCCAATCTCATACAGGGCATTCTTCCCCTGTTTTGAGGTTTGTTTTCTCTTCTGATAAACACACCAGTCATTGGATTAGGACCCACCCTAATCCAGTATGATCTCATGTTAGCTGATAACTGAAGACTATTTCCATAAAAGGTCACATTCTGAGGTTCCAGGTGGACATGAATTTGAGGGAGACACAATTCAATCAGTATAGTCATTTTTAATTTCTTCTAGGTTTGAGACTATAACAAACATTCTTCACCATCAATCTAAGAAAATCAGTGTAGTGCTCTTCACCCTGACTTATAATAACATTACCTTAGGGTGCCTGGGTGGCTCAGTTGGTTAAGTGGCTGCCTTCAGCTCAGGTCATGATCCCAGGGTTCTGGGATGGAGGCCTGCACCCTGCTCAGCTGTTCCCCCTCTCCCAATTCCAACTGCTCCCCCTACTTATACTCTCTCTGTCAAATAAATAAATAAAATCTTAAAACAAAACAAAACAAAACCCTTACCTTAAGTATTCACTTCCACAGACCACTGAGTGCAAAGTAGCTACACACTCTGTTATCACCCCAAATTTTCAGAGGTACTCATTGTCATTTTGATCAACTAGTGAATTAAATTATACTTTTTGCATGAAAAACATGTATATAGGATTAAGTCCCTTCACCATGGATGGAGGCTCCCCAAACTCTCAGTATTCAAGCTTAAGGCAGTTTTATTGTTCTTTATTCATTTAGCTATTGAAAGAAGTCTCATGAAGTCATTAAAGTATTTACTTTAAAACAAAACAAAACAAAAAACCTCCTAACTGCTAGTTCTCATGGGGTAATTGAAGGCATCATGAAAAATCTAAGTGGTAAAAAAAAAAAAGGAATATTGTCCTGTTTTCTATATTAAGCAATGAGGATTACTTAATACATCTTAATAAATTTATAATTATAGAGATCCTATAAAAGGAAGTTATGAATAACAACATAGCTCAAAGGAGAATCATTTTCATAGTGACTTATTTAGATACCAGATAAAATAAATATTACTATCTTGAAAGGTCTGGAGTGAGACAGACTAAAAATGATAAGCATTTAAATATAATAACAACATAAATATCGATATTTTGTATATTAATTTTAGACTATAATCTAAATTGAATTCCAAGGACTTTTATACTTACACCTTTTAAATGTGAAGCTAATAGCATTTTGCAATTATGAAATCTAAAACATCAAATGTGTTCTTCTAAAACTATGAATAGCTTCTAGTATTCCCAATTTTCAGAGTATCCTTATGTTGTTCTTTCATAAATTGATTCACTGTTTTCAGGACCTAAAAAATTAAAAGATTCAGTTCTCCCTGATAAAAATTAGGAAAGGACCTCCTCCCCCTTCCCCTTTTTTCTTAAAGCATTTATTTCAGAAAACTCATTAAATGTAAGTTATTTCTTTGTCTCTTTGAAATGTATATAAATACTTTTAAAAGTGAAATAAGCCTCTTGTCAACTTTAAGAACCAGGAAGGTCTTTCCCCGTGACCAAAGAACCAACTCTTATGAAATGCTATCATCAAGAAAGACTGTGTCCTTTCTCTCCCAGTTTCTGTGGGAGAGTAGGAACCTACCTGCCACAGGTGCCTCGCTCCAAAGCAACCTCTTGTCAGAAAGATATGGAAAGTTCATTTTCCTTTGGATAGAGTCAATTAACTCACACTGATGGTCACCTCAATTACCAGGTGCAATGTGTGACAAACGGTTCTGTCAAGTCCTCTTACTTGAACACTAGTCGTTGGTTTGGGGGATATGTATGTAACAGACAATATCTGCTTGGCTCTACAAAAGAGTGAGATTTTTCTCTCTTTGCAGTCTTTTAGCAGATTGCCTGTGATGCACATCACATTGTGACTTAATGCTTATTCAATAACAAAACTGTTTTCTTTCTCTTCTGCATCTGTGGAGAGGTTTTTATGGGTTGGGAAGAAATTTTATTTTTAATTGTATTTTCCCCAAATAGACTATACTAAGAAATCCATGCCTCTCTGAGTTGCCATCCCGCGAAAAATGGTGTCTATTTTATGCTTTCAAATATCACCTTTATTAACAGATTGACTATTCAAGTAGGGGTTTTCAAAATTATAAGAATGTTATTAAATATCTTTTCTGCAAAAGTTCGATTCTTTCTGTAAAAATAAAACTAAATTGACAGTATAAACTTAGTCTAGGATTTTTTTAAAAAAAAACTTGAGAGAAAATATTTTAAATTACATTTAAGTTTCAAATTATATTTTAAGGTAATTTCTGATATTATTTTTTTACTATTAATTTTGGAGTTGCCTGCTAGATACATAATTTATAAAGTATCACTAGTATTGAGTGGATTTGCTTACTAACTCTTTATTTATTACTTTTGCGTGTAATGGTCTTCGCTACGATCAGCAAACCCTGTAATAATATGTAAACTCATGTATCGATCATTAATATCACAACTAAATGCTTGTTAAAACACGGATGGCAAGAGACTATGTGATGGGCGCCTGGGTGGCTCAGTGGGTTAAAGCCTCTGCTTTCGGCTCAGGTCATGATCTCAGCGTCCTGGGATCGAGGCCCGCATCGGGCTCTCTGCTCAGCAGGGAGCCTGNTTGCGTGTAATGGTCTTCGCTACGATCAGCAAACCCTGTAATAATATGTAAACTCATGTATTGATCATTAATATCACAACTAAATGCTTGTTAAAACACGGATGGCAAGAGCCTATGTGATGCTGTGGCACCACAAAGACAATTACCAAAATACTGCCCTGTCTACGGTTCAAATGATGATATGCCTCCATTGTCTATAGAGAAAAAAGAAGTAGCATTTTACTTTGGCTTGCTTCAGAGACTTGCTCCCTCTTGCCTCCAAGTGTCTGTAAAGTCACCCTCAATACGCAAGGTTCTTATTCCCTTAAACAATGACCGGCAAGGCAGGTGACAATTTCTTGGTACAACTGTCAGTTCCTCTTACCCTTATGGACTTTTTGTTAGACTGGCCATTCAATTAATTTAAAAATGCTAGATTGGTTAGAAAGCATGTTGTAGATTTACTTGAAAGATTCCTAGAGCTGGCACATAGTTAAAAATACAGAGTTGTGGGATGCCTGGGTGGCTCAGTGGGTTAAGCCTCTGCCTTTGGCTCAGGTCATGATCTCAGGGTCCTGGGATTGAGTCCCACATTGGGCTCTCTGCTCAGCAGGGAGCCTGGTTCCCCCTCTCTCTCTGCCTGCCTCTCTGCCTACTTGTGATCTCTCTCTCTCTGTCAAATAAATAAATAAAATATTTAAAAAATAATAATAATAAATAATACAGAGTTGATCAAATACAGATTCAATCCCAGTTCTGACATTGACTGGCTTTGTTAACTAGGAAGAGTTACTCAATTTCTCCTCTCATCTGTTTCCTCATCAGCAAAAGGAGAATAATAGCTCTTTCAAAAAGGCTGCATTGAGGATGTGATGAGACATCACTTTAAAAAGTCTTGTACAATAACTGGTACCTTTAGGTTTTTTGCTAATGGCTATGTATTGTTTATTGTCATTTCCTATTGGGCAGAAAGGGCTTCTAGGGCAACTCCCTAGTGGCTGTTAATTTCCTCTTATTTTAAATGCCTACAAGGGAGTACTTTAGTTATGCATTCAGAATGCAAATGACTGTATAGGATATTGGCATTATCAACAAAGAAAATGTAAGAGAATTTTCTACTCAATTTTACTTGAACAACTAGGTAAAATTTATTTATGGCACCGTGAAGCATTTTTAAGAGAATAGTGGAAAATTTCTCCTTATCTCCATCTAACTGCAGTCTTTCTTGTTAATCCCATTATAAAATAATTGTTGTAGTTGGTATCCAGTGGCCTCCTAAAGAACCATGCTTCTGTACTCACACTCAGGTTTAGTCCCCTCTTGAGTTGAATTTGGGCTGGTCCCATGGAACAAATAGAATGTCGTGATAATGAGTTCTAAGGTAAGGTCAGAAGAAGGCTTACAGTTTCTATCTGGGCATCCTGGAAAGCATACTGGGTGAAGCTGGTGACCTTCTATGAAGTTTGACTATCCTGAACTGCCATTCTTGGGAAAGCCAAAGCTAGTCATGTGGAGAGGCAATATAGAAAGAAAGAGATGCCAGCCAGTCTCCAGCTATTCCAGCCATTCCTGCTTAGGTGCCAGGCATGTGAGTGAAGAAGCCATCTGGACATCCAGCCCAGTTACACCTTCAGATGACTCCAGTACAAGCCTGTGGTTTCTGACTAAAACCACATTTGAACCCTGAATGAGAACTACTCAAGTAAATCCAACCAACCTACAGAACCATAAAAGATAGTAATATATTTTTAAGTGTTTTTAAGGTGACCTGTTATATAGCAACACAAATAGAAAACATTTTTATACTCAATTTGAAAAAAATGAAAAAATATGCCCTTTATTGGTTAAAGTATGTAATTGTAATTTGTAGATACTTTCAACTGATTTCTTGAGAAACATTTAAGAATATAGCCAAATCTGACACAGGCTAAAAAATAATTAAATAAATAAATCCACACATAGGTTAAATATCCTGCCCAGGACTTTGGATCTTATGACAGTATTTGCACTGAAATGTATTCCCCCAAATTCATATGTTGAAGTCTTAGTCTCAGTACCTCAAAATGTGAGGATCTTTAAAGAGAAGATTAAGTTAAAATGTGGCCCTGAGGGTGGATCCTAATCAGATCTGAGTGGTATTTCATCAAGAAGATATATGGACAAACAGAGGCAGAAGAGAGGCCCATGCACAGAGGAGAGACATGTGAGGGCACAGTGAGAAGGTCGCCATCTGCAAGCCAAGAAGTAGTCTTAAAAGAAACCTACTCTGCCAATGTCCAAATCCAGCCTCTGGAATTGTGAAAAAATAAATTTCTGCTTTTTCAGAGACAGAATCTAAGGCATTACATTATAGCAGCCCTAGCTGACTAAACAAATGTGAAATAACATTGGAGAGTCAGAATATTTCCACAGCTAATTAGAGGGGTTCCCTTTGCTGAAGTATCCAGTATTGGCTAGTGTCCAAAGCCTTGCTTGCGAAGGTTCTGGTTTGACACTTTCCAGCAGTTCTACAAACCTCTGAACATACTTTGAATAAATCCCCTTTTTTATTTAAGTTAATATGATTTGGTTGTCGTAGTTTTTAACTGAGAAAACTAACCATGAAAGATCTCTGGTTGATTGTTTACATGAGTCGCATCTAAACCACATAGGGTAAGGGGGTTCTCCACATAATGCCTGTGGGCCCTCTTAGAGCAGGAAGTTCACAGGGTTACAAAAATTCACTGGTAGAAAGAAAAAAGCATCACATTTGATAATAACATGATGATGCAAATTTTGCTTAGTGAGATATTTAGATAGTGCTACAAAATAATAACAATAATCATAGCAATAATAATTATTTTTATGTTAAACAGGAAGGGGCTGCCAAATGCTCGGAATGATTCTTTGAATAATAAACTACATGAGATCTTGACAGGTTTATTGCTTTGGGAGTAAACTGGTGGGTCATGAAATTTACAAGGGCTGCTTTTAGAGAAAAGCAAATCTGTGTTTGAAATCTGTTTACATTATCTAATAGATTTGACCTTTACTATGTCATTTGCCTTATCTACAAAATGGGAATAATGTCTTTTATATACAGTTATTCTAAAGATTTAAAGAGGAAATTTATGTCAAACATTAGTCACGGGATAAAACAGAGCTCACCTCTGGGCGCCTGGGTGGCTCAGTGGGTTAAAGCCTCTGCCTTCGGCTCAGGTCATGGTCTCAGGGGCCTGGGATGGAGGCCTGCATTGGGCTCCCTGCTCAGCGGGGAGCCTGCTTCCTCCTCTCTCTCTGCCTGCCTCTCTGCCTACTTGTGATCTCTCTCTCTCTCTGTCAAATAAATAAATAAAATCTTAAAAAAAAACAAAACAAACAGAGCTCATCTGTTTTCTTATTTTCAAGTCCGTGTCCCACTTAGAGGTGGGAGGAGGATGTGGTTAACTTGCCAAAAAAAAACTAAGTTTAGTCCCTTCTGAATGTAAACAGTCTCTTTCAATGTAAAGTGATCCCTTTAGGCAAATTCAGTCAACTTCAAACTTAAGTACCTAGCAGGGATAATTCTCTCCTCTCAATGGGTAACTTTTCTTCTATCCATTTCCCTAGAAAGACTCCTGGATCTTAGCAAGCACACCAGCAATCTCGTGGCAACAAGGATGGGGCAGCTGGTTCTTGGGCTGGTCCTCCTGCTCCCTGGCCTGCTGTCCTCCAGTCTTGATTCCCCAAGAAATGGATCTTCTCTTATGCTGTTGCTGAGCCAGTTCACTCCTGCTGATATTTCTAGAGAATTTGCCTTTGATGTAACTTTGAACAACTGTTCTCTGTGAATTACCAGGGCCTTGTCATCTGTCCCCACATCACTGATGGTAGCTCCACGACACCAGTTATGGGTACTCTACTGTGTGCTCAGACCTTTGCTGGTTGGGCTGTCATCTTTGTGATGCCCCTTTCCCTTCATCACAACCCTTCCAGCCTATTTTTTTGGTTCCTTTGCAAAGACAAGGAGAGAAAACTCTATACCTTGCTTTCCACAAGGAACCAAGAGGAAGCAGTGAGCCAAGCCATGGTGGAGTACTGATGTGGACCCTCTTTGCAACTGGAGCAGGCTTTCCTTCCTCTTCTGTAATGGTTGTGATGGAGTGAATGCATTGCAGAAGTTCTGAGGTGACTGAGAAACTCAAGTGGCACCCAGAGAGCTGGAAAAACACAGCTTTATTAATGCTGGTGGGCCCAGCAGAATTGTTTCACAAAGGCTGAGCACCCGGTTATGATTGGGGAGGGTATTTATAGGCAAATAGGAATTTTTCGCTGGGTCTTACCACTGATTGGCTCAGGGCCATGCAGCAGTTCTTTGTCTATGCGGGAATGACTTGGTAGAGAAGTGTCAAGTCATCCCTGAGGGCTCCCCATCCCAGTGAGGTGGCCATTTTGAGCTTTTCTGCCTCATGTCCCCCCTCTTGATGATTGACAGGGATACCCCTAGAGATCATCATTTACATCTAGGGGCTGATATCCCTGGAGGGCTAGGATACAAGCAGTCGTGTGCTGAGAGATGGTTTCCCTAATAAAGTGAACAAGGCCAGTGAGGATACAGGAGAAATAGGGACAGGAGGGGAAGCAAGAGGAAGTAACCATGATGTCCATGTCTGGGGGTCGAAACCCCATACAGCAAGTTCTTCTCGACGCCGCTGGATGCCATCTCAGAGCTCTTGCACCTTGGCAGTGACAATTCCGGAGTGGTTGACATAGTAACAACATTCTTCCTGTAGGAAGAGGCAGGTTCCCCCCTTTTCAGCAGTGAGGAGATCGAGGGCTCGTCGGTTTTTGCAGAGTAACCGCAGTCAAGCTTGTGAGCTGTGTTTGCAAGGATGTTAAGGAGTCCAAGACCTGATGCCCCGGTGGGAACTTCTACAAGTATTCTGGCTCCTAATAGGAAGGGGAGTACTGCGGCACATATGCCAGGAGTCACTCAGACTGGAACTGTAGGTCTGAATAAAGTGAAACAGAAGGAGACAAGAAAACAAGTATGCAGTCAGAAGTAGATTCATTAACATTGAGACATCTGAAGGGGAGGTTGTTCTCACAGGAGAGAAAAATCCCTGGGGGTGTAGGTTGTCAGCTTCTGCTTTGTCTTCAGCTAGCCTTCTGTTCCCTCATCATTTCCCCCTGAGCAATTTTGACCCTTAAATCTTTAAGGCTGTTGAAGGTGGAAGGTCTCATCTTCTGTAACTTCTTCCTGCTGAATGTTGGCGTAGAGCTGTCCCTACATATGGGTCAATAGTGGTCAGTCGGGAATGTATAGGGAGTTACGAGATGGAGGCAGCTGAATCCAATGCTGACAGTGAAGTATCTCTGTGAGTGGTAAGGATCATCTGTTGATGTGAAGTAAACCAATCACTGAGAGAGAGGGGGACTTTATAGAGCCCCAAATTGGGCATTCATACCTTGTCCTGTGTCGTTTTTGTGATAATTGGGATGTACATGCAGCAGTCTGTTTTGGTGATTGCACCTGGGCCGCCCTGTGTGGCTGTTAGGACATCTAAGGCCATTCTGTTTTGTAGGACAGCTTTGTGCATCTGTGTGACTTTGACATTAAGTAAGGAGATGCTATTTAGTGAATCACTGAGTGCCTTCATGGTAGATTTATTAAGGGCTTCTACATGTCAACTGACATCCTCTAGCCTTAGAGATGGAGTAAAAATAGGTGTTAAGTGATCATACCATTTAAAAACAGATCATGTCCATCTCTCCTTTAAATTGGGGAGGTTAGCTGGAGTAGTGATGGTTTTGGTAATGCGTCCATGAAACCAAACCAAACCTAAGGTGCAGTGACCTACCCACCAGGGTGGGGGGGAGCCAGGGCCACAGGTCAGTTCCACATATCCAGTGGGTTTCACTTAGAGCTAGCCATCTGATGCCAGGTCACCTTACCCAATAACCTCTGAACAGTTATGCTCTATAGAGAAGTACATGGTCAGGGTCCAGGCATAAGGGTAACTAGGTTTAAAGTTTGATAGGTTAAGTATTATGTCTGTAAGTGTGGTATTTAGTAAGTCAGCCTCCATCATCCATAGCCTTTGGTTTCTAAGATGCTCTGGACCTGATGTGAAGTCATTACAGTCAGGGACTATCCCATAGTGAGCTTTGGGGCTTCTTTTATGAGGGTTGTTCTATGCTTAGTTAAGGCCTTTGTTTGCGATTGTACCTCAAAAGAGGTGGCTTCTAGAATAAACATGATTAAGAGATGAAACCATTAAGAAGTCCTTTTTGAGGCCCAGTCTTAACAATATCCTATTTACAAAGGATCGTTGTCAAGTGGGAGAAAACTTTTCAAGAGATAAGGGGAGTCCCAAGTGCATCATCCAATCCAATTATAAAGAAAGCGAGGTCATCCATTATTTCCACAAGTCCATAGTTAATCTTATGGAGTGGGATATGCTTCTGGCTTTGGGGGAATTTTTTTTTTTTTNAATTATTCCAGCCACATAGAATTTGGTCAAGGTGATAGTTAAGTTACACAACTGTTGGGGAATTAATCCCATTTTCCAGCTGTTTAAATAATTATGTGCCCATGGGGTTCTGTTATTATCACCACAGAATAATAAGCAAGAAGATTGTCTATTTGAGTTACTGTGGTAATTTCTCTGAAGTTTACCTCAAATTGTCTAGCTTNCCCACTGAGCCACCCAGGCGCCCTGGGGGAATTTAATTATTCCAGCTACATAGAATTTGGTCAAGGTGATACTTAAGTTACACAACTGTTGGGGAATTAATCCCATTTTCCAGCTGTTTAAATAATTATGTGCCCATGGGGTTCTGTTATTATCACCACAGAATAATAAGCAAGAAGATTGTCTATTTGAGTTACTGTGGTAATTTCTCTGAAGTTTACCTCAAATTGTCTAGCTTAGGTAAACAAACAATGACAATCAGATCTAGAGTTTAACATCCACAAAGGTGTGTTATTGAAACATCATTTTTCTCTCTAAAATAACCCTCATTTCCAGAGATAGCCAAATCAGGACTAATTTATTTGAAAAAGAAGTTCGGTTTTAACAAACTTGGCGTAATTATTTACATAAGCTCAGCAAGAACAGTGAGTGATCGTATAGATCTTTTTAGAATCTGCTTTGCTGGAACTTCTTGTAAGGAATCTCTAGGTTGAACTTTTAGTAGCCTCTCCAAGCCAGACGCCAAGCCAAGTACTTGCCATCAGACATTCCTGTAATACCTGTAGATTTGGGCGAATTCCTCTTCCTGAGGTCCCCAAAGTATCCTGAGGTTCCTGCACCTGCCAGGGAGTGACATTCTTTAGTCACCTGCTGAGGCTGCTGGGAACTCTGTAAGCAAGGTGTCAGGCCAACAGTTCCAAAGGGCTTGATGGCTCCAGGTTTCATTAAGTCAAACCTTAGTTCCTTAAAGCTGTTTGGTCATATCTGAGTTTTTGCATGTCTTTCTCAAATATGACATTCCAGTCCAGTCAAAGCCTTGATAAAATAACCAATGTTTCCAATGGTGTCCTGTTACAAGGAGAACAGATTCTTATTGAACTTATGCAAATAACTAGGATTGCCATAGAAGGAATACTTACTGAGACCTTTTGAGTTTCAGAGGGTTCAGATAGAGAGAAAAGCTGAATGGTTTGATTTGTTTACAAGAGTATTTTTACATTTCTGTAAGTCACAGATATCTTAAGAAAAGGTTTCTTTAGTCTGGAAGAACAAATATTAGAGAACCAGCAATGTTTCAAAAACAAGAGTCACAACATTATAATCTTTTAGTTCATTTAGTCCCATGTTACTGATTATAGTTTAGGTTGAATGCAGCTTAGTTAGTTCTGGAAATTCTTACCCATTTCAGTTTTAGGATTTTCAATATATTTAATACATGCATTTGTCCTAAAGTCCTTTATATGAACCTCCTTGAAGATGAAACTCATTTTACAAGAGAATTAGAACAATTATAACAAAAACTCAAAATGGACATGGTTAAAGAGCTGATGAGAGGAGAGTTTACAATATAGCTGGCAAGGAAATCAGGTTACTCCTGTGACACATAACATTTTATTATTAAAATATCAAGCATGACCTTATTAAAACATTAAGACGTTAGGAATTGGTATAACCTCTAGAATAGTTACNCCTGTGACACATAACATTTTAATATTAAAATATCAAGCATGACCTTATTAAAACATTAAGACGTTAGGAATTGGTATAACCTCTAGAATAGTTACAGTATTTACCCAACTGTAACCTAAGGTTTATTGTTTAGCAGTACTTCCTGAGTAACTTAGCATATGAAGGAGAAGGGCTAAGGAGTTAAAGAGACTTCATTTACAATTTAAATCTTGTTGAACCCTTGTTAAAACCTTACAAAGTTTTAAAGCGCATTTCTAAATAGGATTAGGGATGTTAAAGATCTGATAAAACAGGGCGCCTGGGTGGCTCAGTGGGTTAAAGCCGCTGCCTTCGGCTCAGGTCATGATCCCAGGGTCCTGGGATCGAGGCCCACATCAGGCT
>LNAC01000005.1:10462642-10534322 GCA_002007465.1 Ailurus styani
AACCAGACAACTTAGTTCAAGTACTGAATTATGTTCCACCTGGGCCCACCCCATTTTCAATTTTTACCTGAAACACTGGTGGGGGAATCTGGAGTGGGAGCTGTTAGGTCCAGGGGGTGCTCTTCTTGCTCCTTGATAGTGAAGAGAGGAGGAGCCGTGGTGCAGGAGGCACCAAGGATGGTCTAGAGGCCAGTCACTCAGGCCGCAGCCAAGTTGGTGCAGAAACAAGAGAAGGGGGAGACAGGAGAGACAAAGTGCTGCCAGAAGGCAGAGAAAGGGTTCCCAGTGTTACAGGAGCTCAGTCCTTTTCTAAGTTTTTAAGCATACAATCTAAGACAGTGGGTTTACTGGGTTTCCCACCCATCATGAATGGTGTCACAGACAAAGGGTGGGGTTCTTTCAGATGCTGTCCTGATAGCATCCCTTGTGGGAACTTAGGAGCGTCTTAGCTAAGGTCTATCTGTATAAGCCATGGACTGGACTACTCTGTAGTGTACATGACCGTTATGCCATATGACACTCTGCTAGACTCAGGGTGCAGTCCACTCAGACTCTGTAGCCAAAGCGGTGGAGCCCTACAGACACATTCATACATTCAGGCACTCCCCAGATTCATGCAGGTTGGACACCCCCCTCTGGGTATCCCTAGCTAATGGGAGGTGATCAGGCTCCCCTTCCATCTCTCTGGATGGGTCTGACTCGGACAGTGGCCCCGGGGCTTACCTGGTCTGATGGGTGGATCTGGCCACTTTTCCCCAGTCTTCTCTCGTGGGTCCAGCAGGGCGGAGGTGAGCCTCAGCTGTCGGGGAGAGCTGTCGGTGAGCCTCAGCCCCGGATCCACAGAAATCAGCAGGGCGTGCCTAAACCCAGGGTAGGAACTCCGTTGCCCTCCATGGCTCGTCTCTGGTCCCACACTGGTGGCACAATGGGCCACCACAGTTGGGTTTCCCGGTCAGGGAACCAAATGTTGTGGAAGTTCTGAGGAAACTGAGAAACTCAAGTGGCACATGGAGAGCTGGAAGAACACAGCTTTATTAATGCCAGCAGGCCCAGCGGAATCGTTTCACAAAGGCTGAGCCCCAGGTTTTGGGGAGGGTATTTATAGGCAAATAGGAATTTTTCACGTGGTCTCACCTCTGATTGGCTCTGGGCCATACGGCAGGTCTTTGTCTATGTGGGAATGACTTGGTAGAGAATTCCCAAGTCATCCCTGGGGGCTCCCCATCTCATGAGGCAGCCATTTTGGGCTTTTCTGCCTCAAATGAACCTTTGGAAGTGGTCTACACATCTTGAGCTCAAAGTAGGTGAACTCAAGTAGGCTGAATAAAAATTTCTTCTTTTGACTCTCTCACCTCCATCTTATCTGTGCTCTTTCTTTTATTCTGCATCCAATTCAACCTGAAATGGGGAGTAGAGGAAGAATCAAAGACTTTCTGTCATCTGACTTCTTATCTCTCCTTTCTGTCTTTTCTTCTTTTTCTCAATGTCTTAAAAGTGCTCATTCTTTTCCTTCAGTGGGTGAGAATTCCCCTCTGTTTCATTTTGAGTCTTGTGTTCATTGAGACTTATATAGTCTTTAGGGGCCTGACATTTTTTATGTAAAAATGAAATCTGGGGGGCCTAGGTGGCTCAGTCAGTTAAGCAACTGACTTGATTTCAGCTCAGGTCATGATCTCAGGGTCCAGAGATGGAGCCCCATGTGGGCTCCACACTCCACACTCAGCACAATATATTTGAGATAGGCATTGGGTGACATGGGTAAAATATAAGTTAGATCCTTATGTGGGAAAATAGTAGAGAAAACGCATATTAATTTTTTTAAGATACCGTTGTATTTAATGAATAGGAGAAATATTTATGGTTGGAACTATATCTCCCATTTATTCTCCCATTCAATCAGGGAAAATCTGCATTGAACTCCTACTATATGCAGCCACTATGTTAGAAAGTTGGAGAATAAAACAGGGAACAAAATGGAAATAGTCTCTGGCCTGATGGATAAGGCAATCATAGAATGAGTAATTAAAATTGTGATAAGGATCACATGAGAAATATAGAATAGCTTTGAAATAATTGAACATTTCTTTTATGATTCTTTTGAAATGTAGAAATTTTAATTTACTTATCTTATTAGCAGAGTCAATTATAAAAATGATAACAAGTACACATTTTCCCCCCAGATTAGTAAGCCTTTCTATTAATGAAGAATATTTCATTACCTGAAGAAAACTTTAAAATGAAATATGATTTTTTAATTTAGCTGAATATAAATAAAGGACATGAATGTATTTAAGGAATGACTCTTGTGAATCGAACAAGAAACACGTTAAAATGGATTGAGTAAGTTTGTTGTGGTGGATGTCTATATTTGCATTTTTATTAACATTGTCATTTAGAGTGGTGATAATTATCCTATACCCATTAAGGAAAATCTGATTTACAGATTTATAACCCATAAACTGTATGATTTTTTATGTTTAGAAAAAAAAATCTGGTTGCATGGAGAAAGTGTTCTCTAAAGACAAAAAGAAGCTGAGAAATGAGAGAGCCAACTAATCCCTCACCATCCAGAACAAACACACACTTGTGTTCCAACCTGTCCTTTGTCTAACACTACGCAAATGGAACAAACATGCAATGATGAGACAGGTTATAAGACCATTGTATGCCATGTTTCATCACCACTACCTGACTGAGAATGCAGCAGTACGATAAATAATATCAAAGGATAGAAATAATTTTATGCATCATTGCTTTGATTTAGGATTCTGAGTCCCAAAGATGCCATACCTCTCCAACATACAGAAAGCTTTCTGGTTTAACTTTGACGTAATATTTCAAATACATGGGGCTTCAGTGGTATCAAAAATCATTTCTATCAAGGTGAAATATATACACCTTTCTCTAGAAGAAAAAATGCCAACAGCCATTTACTAAGTGCTTATATTATGCTGGGCTTTATGTAAAGAATATTATATATATTATGTCATGGAAGCATCAAAAAGCCCTATGAGGAATAATTATCCTCATTTTTCTAATGAGGAAGGTGAGTTTTGAAAGGTTAAAAATATTGCTGAATAGTACAGATAAGTTAATAAGTAATCCATCAGGTTTCCAATATATGCACTTAACTGCTAATTTTCTTGCACACACTTTATTATGGCCATACTTCATTGGAATTGCAATTTGTTTTTTCAAATATCTAAAATGTTCACAATCTTATTAAATTGCCCTGGAAATTAGGTAAGTTTGGAAGGGCAGGTATTTTACTCCCATTTTATATAGATAAGAAACTTCAGGATAAAACAATTATATATATTTTGGTATGATTTATATATATATAAAATTTGCTAAGTGGTAGCAGCTATATACAAACCATGGCCTTTGGGCTCAAACTTACTTTTTTATTTATTTGTTCATTGGTTTGACTTTGCCTCACATATGTTTTCTTTGGTTAGAGGAGAGAAATTCCTCAGTCTAAAGGCAGTCCCCTAGACAGAGTTCCAAATTTTGAGCCAGGAAACTTGGGCTTTCATGCTCTTTGAATAAATTCAAAGGAAAGTAATAAGCACAACTTCATGTAAATGAGAGGAGAAAGAAAATAACTTTTAACATTTATGCTCCCTCTCTGAACATCTTCTACTCTGGTTTTCCCCAAATTATAACCCAATTTCTTGATGCATGATCTAAATTTTCTCCAACACCTGCAATTTAAATATTACCCAAAACCTAAATCATCGACATTTTTATATTTAAGAATGCCACAGATTTCTCTCTTTTTTTCCTTTTGGTAGGATAGCCCTTTTATTCCAAACATATGTTAAGCTCTTGAGAAACACTAAAAATGGGGGCACACATTTAAAAGGAGTTTTAAAAGGTAAAATCCTATCTTAGAGACATCTCTAAAGAGCAGCTTTTTCTCACTGGCCTGCAGGAGCCTCTAGTGAGACTCTATCTGGCCTTGTAAGATACAGGCACAGTGGTGAGAGGGGGCACCTACCTGCCTTCATCTAAACAAAATGGGTCTCTGAGTACCTGAGGACACTGACTACAGCATTCAAAAAGTATCTAAAATTTTCTGATCACCAGGACACTCCTAGCTCCTTACAGTTTCTGGCACAGAATAGGAACTTGACTGAGTGACAAATAGCAAAACTAGTAAGAGTGCTAAGACCAGGATGAGGAGCAAATGTGAGAGTTTACTCCATTGTAAGACAGCTAGGCACAGAAGCTTCATACTCATGGTCATCAGCAAGAGGTGTTCTTTACTCAGCAGGGATTACTGAGCCTGTAACACCCACCCCACTGCCATAGCCCATGATTTTCTTTTTGCTCAAGTCCCTGGGAAGAATTTTCCAGAACCCTAACCCTGGAATAAAAAGAGAGATGGTAAGGGAAGATGCTCCTGACTTGGGGAACACACTCTCACTTTTTACCTAGAGATGTTTATTGGAATACGAATATTTGGTTGTGCGGAAGCAAATGGTTTAAAATCTTTCACCACTTAATACTGGCTGAAAGAGGTCTTAACTTCCCTCTTCCAGGAAGGAGCAATGAGAGGGAGAAATGTCCACAAAATTTGGATGGGTGGGCAGCCTATCCTGGATGGATATGAAGATAAGCAAATGCACAAGTTATACAAGTTAATGAAGTACTGAAGAGGTCTTTAGTAGGGCTGGTAAATCACTGATTTTGAAAAGAAGTTTCTGGGGGCACCTGGGTGGCTCAGTTGTTAAACTTCTGCCTTCGGCTGAGGTCATGATCCCAGGTTTCTGAAATGGAGCCCCACATCAAGCTCCCTGCTCAACAGGAAACCTGTTTATCCCTCTCCCACTCCCCCTGCTTGTTTTCCCTCCCTTGCCGTGTTTCTCTCTGTCAAATACATACATAAATAAAATCTTAAAAGAAAAAAAAATGAGGTTTCTGTTACACAAGAAATACCTATTACTTTTATTCCAAATGGAATAAGCTAGCCATTCTCCTTAGCAAATGGATTATGATGATAACAGAAAAAGAAATTAAAATCCCCTTACTATTAATCTTTTCTATTCATATTTTGTTCCTTCATTTCTAGATGTGAATATGAGAATTGCAACTGTCTATGAATAACTGTATCATATCAATACTGTAAGCTGTCACAGTGCAATATTATGATTTTGCTCCAATTACACACACAATTTTATTTCAGCTGAACATAAAATGTGTCGATTTATTGAATTTTCCTTCTTAATTTAAAATTGTTTATATTTACAATAAAAGCAAGTTAATAAAATATTAAAATTTAGTAAGTTGGCTTTCAACCTTGTTTATGAAATATTAGCAGTCACTTTTGTTGAATTTTTAAACTATAAATATATTTTTTATTTAAAAGCCAAAAACAAAGTAAAATTTGGTATCTCTTGTTTAAGAGAGTTTTCATTCACATTGGAGTGGTTCTGTATATATTAGGCACCCTAAAGAAATCAAACTGAAACTTCGCAGTTATCAGTTGGCTCAAAAAAATTTCGACTAACTTTGTTTGATTTTGACCAAATATAGCTCTATCAATCTATATTAGTTATAAAAACAAAAATTGATTCAATTAGACCCAAACCTAACATTCACATCATATGTTAAAAAATGACTTAATTTTAAATTCTGTGGTAAACCTACTGATTCCATTTATATTACTCAAATCAGCAAGATGTCATAGGCTTTAATGTAGTTAGTGAAATCTGTTTTTGTTTTAATTTTATAAATTATTTATCAGGAATTGAAGTTGTCTGATTTCTATAAACAGGCTTATGTAATGTTCTAAAAATTCTTGTTAGTGTTCTGTTTATGATTATAGCCACACACACACACACACACACACACACAATATTTACCTTGGCACTTAAACACACTTTTAAGTCCTTAAAACAGATATTTAATTTGGGAAAAAACACAGGAGGTACAAATTTCCAGCTCATAAAATAAATGAGCCTTGGGTTTGTAGTGCACAGTATAGTGACTGTGGTTGGTATTACTCTATTGTATATTTGAGGGTTGTTGGGAGGGTAGATTTTGTGTTTTCATCACAATAAAAAACATTTGTAATTATGTGTTGTGATGAATGTTAACAAGACTTGCTGTGGTGATCATTTCTCAGTGTATGCATATATGGAATTAAAATGTACACAATTGAAACTAATACAATGTTTATGTTTAAATTATCTCAATTTAAATTTTTTAGAACTATTAAAGAATTTAGTAAATTTTTGCTTTATAGCTTAGAAGTTTTAACGTCTTAATAATGTCACTTTACTGATGTTATAATCCAGAGGATATCAAGAGGTAGACACTTATTTGTTAATAGATATTTAAATAAATGTTCCCCTTTTCTATTATTTAGAAGGGCTCTAGGCTAGCAAGAATGCTGGAAATTTATAAGAGTTAGATGTGGATGTGTGTAAACAGAATCATCCACCTTCAAAGAGGAAAGCAACATCCCTTACTGTCTCAGCTGCAAATCAGTGCTATTAAGAAAATGCCCTCGAGAGCGAAAAAGGAATGGATTTGAATTCTGACTTTTCTTTTAATAGTTTTTCTGATATTGAAGAATACAGTTAACCTTTCTATGCCCATTTCCTCATATGTAAAACAACAACGCTTACTTTCTATGATTGTTCTGAGAACTAAATGAATGAATAATTATTGAACCTTAGATCAGTGAAAAGCACTTGTTAGATTAGGTTGAAGCATGTGAAACTGTCATTTTTATAATAAAAAAAATGATTGCATATCACCAATTCCATACATCCCAACAGAATGTCACTATTATTATCTGCCTAGCTAACTACTATTCATTATTTAAGATTCAGAGCAATGACCACTTCTTCCTGCAGCGCCCCTAACTAACCCCATGCCCTCTGCTTTCTCTGGCTAAATTCAGTTCCACACCTCTTTTTTGTTCCTACAGTGCAGAGTATATAACATATTCCTATTAAACCTTAATCATGTGTATTCTCTTGTTTATTTCTCAGTCTTGAAATACCTTTTTCAAGATTATGCTTTTAATTTCTGTAGTCCTAGCACTTACCATATATTTCATATGTTAACATATAAAAATTATATTAGAAGTGACAGTAGCAATATTTTTTCTTCTCATATTGCCATATGTTTCACACCCACCCTGTGAGCCTACCCCGAAACAAACCCTGGCCTAGTTTGCAGACTGCTTTCTGTACACCAAAGGACTGCCTGTCCAGCCACTTGGGATGCAGGGACACGGCAGAAAGCAGCACAGGCACCTTTGCTAAATGCAGAGAAAGGGACAATAAAAGGAGATTGATCCCACCCTTAGCACTGTTGGCATGACAATCCTCCAGAATGAATTTGCTATTTTCAAAAAGTAATTTCCTGGATATAAAATTATGGCTACAGGAGTCATGGGAGATTTCATGAAAGCAGAAGGAGCTCATGATTTCTCATACAGATTTATTGTCATACAGTGAAAGACAAACACAGCAAAAATACAGATTTCTAATCTTGAATACAGGGTGCATTCCATTCCTAAAAGAAGAAAAAATAAAAGAAAGACCAAAAGGACACAAGAAAACAAGAAAGAAAGGAAGGAAAGGGAGGAGAAGGAGGGACAGAGAGATGGAAGGAAGGAAGGAAGGAAGGAAGGAAGGAAGGAAGGAAAGAAGGAAGGACGGAAAAGAAGAAGAGAGAAAAATAAATATAAAATTAACAACAGAGAAATGGAGTTTTCTTTTTTGCCATGTGTGCATGTATTTCACCACGAACCTGAGTACAGTATCATGAACAGAACAGGAATATAGATTAGGTTCTGGAATCTTTAAGAACTTGGTTTGTCCTGGCCAGTTACTGTCTATGTAATTTTCTTCAAGTTACTTTCCTTCTATACCTCAGATATATATACATGTATCATGCAGTAACATATCATCACCAAAGTGTTCTGCTTCACATATGTATATATATGTGGATAGATATATAATATGTATATATTATGTATATAAATGATATATATATATAATGGGGATTATAATTATGGTATGTACCTCATAGTATCGTAAAGAGTAAATGAAGTCATGTGCATAAATCACTTAACACAATTTCTAGAATGTAGTCATACTTCAATAAAAGTTCATCACTATATGCAAGAGGCAATACAAGTTCAAAGTTATGTATATTTTAAGATACAACAATCTTGGGTGAGAATATTTTCAGGGACTATCAGAGACTGTTATTCAAAGGAGATTTTAAAATGGTGGTTTTAAAAAGTCCTAACAATTATTATTTTATTATACGTGACTAACAATTTTTATTTTATTATGTATGATTATAATTGTTATTTTAGAAAATGTGACATAAGAGAATTTAAATTCACATTTGGTGCATGACCCTTGAGGCAGTGTAGAACCTCATATATAGGGCCATAAGCAGGAACTTAAAAAAGGAAGATGTTTATTTCTTTCTAACCTGATATATAAAAGAATCAAAACTGATGTAGAAGCTCTGCAGGGGTGGAGATTCAGGTTCCTTCCACTTTGTGTTCTGCCTTTCAAAGATTTTGCCTCTATGCATTCATTAGTCGGGATAAACTATCTTAAATTAACAAATTAACCCTGAAGTCCCAGAGGCTTAATCTAAATAGGGTTATTTACTCACGCAGTAGCATATCATCAGCAAAAGTTTCTGCTCAAAAAGTGACTCAGAGTCGTGGGCTGATGGTGATTCTACCATCTTATAGCACCATCAAATGGAATATGGGGCTTCCCCATTCACCCTGGCAAAGGAAGAGAATGCAGATTGTCACCAGTGTTTTTCTCTGCCTAAGCTGGTTAGTGATCTAGGTCACTTCCACTCAGAAGTAGTCATTTGGTCTTACATGATGACGTGGGCTTGGGATATGTTGGGTATGCACAGAATGTTTGGTGACCATTTACTATCTCTGCTGCAGATTCCATTTTCTAAAAGGGCTTGCCACCATAGCTTCTTTCAGCCATTGGGAAGAGATCAAAAGGGAAGTAGAAGGTATTTTCCTTTAATTCAAGAACAAGATCCAAGAATTTGAGCATGTACTTCTATTCACAAGTCATGAACCAAGCTTAGTGAGGTGGTTGTAGCTACCTGCAAGAAAGACCATGAAATACGGTCTTTTTTTCTGATAACCATGTATCTTGCTAATATTTAAGGGTTCCCTTACTTGGGCACCTAGGTGTCTGAGTTGGTTAAGCATCTGCCTTCCCCTCAGGTTCTGATCCCAGAGTCCTGGAGGGTGAGGGGGAGTTCCTGCTCAGCAGGGAGTCTGCTTCTCCCTCTCCCTCTTCCCCTCTCCCCTGCTCATGTTCTCTCTATCCTGCTCTCTCAAATAAATAAATAAAATCTTTTTTTAAAAAAAGGGGGCGGGTACTCTTACTTTAAAAAAAAGGAGAGAATGTATACTGAAATAAGAATAGCAGTCCAAGAGGCACCTGGATGACTCACTTGGTTAAGCAACTGCCTTAGGCTCAGGTCATGATACTGAAGTCCCAGTATTGAGACCCTCATCAGCTCCCTGCTCAGCAGGGAGTCTGCTTCTCCCTCTGACCTCTCCCCTCTCATTCTCATTCTCTCTCTCTCAAATAAATAAATAAAATTAAAAAAAAAAAGAATTGCAGTTCCAGCCACAAAATTTGTGGGCAAAATTATATAATAAGTTCAGTTCATTTTAAGGAAATATTTGAATATCTGGATTCTGTTATAAATAAAAATTCACAATTCAAAGCAATCTTAAAGTACTTCCCATGTGTCACCAAAATAATATTTTAAAATCAATAAGCAGTCAGTTGATCTATTGAAATATCATCTTTATTTCCCTCTTCACAAGGAATTTCTTCTGAATTTACTAGGTAATGTGCAGGCTTTTAATGACAAGAAATCTTTTGGATGTCAGTGAACTAAAGTTGAATACAGATTAAAGAAAAATGAAACACAGATTTATGGTTCATGGTTTATCTTTCTTTGCAGTTACACAAGGAAAAAACAGTCATCCATTAACACTGCTCAGTGGAGTTTTGATGGCTTCTTTTCTCTCTCAAGTAAGGCTCAATTCTTTAAAAGACACACGTTTGACAGTTCCAAGAACTAATGTTCCAGTCCTGTAATTATATCAAAATCAATTTAAGAGAGACAGTTTCTGGTTGTTTTCTTTTTTTGACTTTTTTTTTTTTTTTTTTAAGGCAAGACAACCATTGCCAAAGCCCTTTGTCTGGTTGAAATTCATCCTTAGATATCATTTTTAAAAAATATCTTTATCATGGGGCAATCTAGGGATTGCATCAAAGCTAATTAGTGGAAATTTTAATATTCTGCTTACCCTTACAACCTGAAAAAATATTTCAAGTGATGAATATTTCCTCAAGGAAATTCACTTGGCTATCAAGGAGACCTATTCGTTCCTGTTACAGATATCTTCCTTGCAGTATGATTTGCTGTAGACTGGCTTCCTTCAGAATGCTATCTGTCTTTAGAGAATGAATAGATTAGAAATGTGTTCTAGCTAATACAAAAAGTTATAATTCTAAGGCAAAGTATTATTACCCCAAGTGTGCAACTCAGTTTATGTAACTCTCCATGTTTGCTCAGCACCACTTTGTGCTCTATGTTGTGATGAACCCCCAAGATTGTCTGGATGTATCTTCATTCTGATAGGTTTAATATTCTTGAAAGGAAGTCCCTCTGAGCTTCAGTGGCACTTTATGGCAAGACCTATGTACTCTCCCTGCTGGGTAGCTAGACTCTTAAGCCATGGCTCTTGGATCACCATGTTATTTATTGACATGAATGGACAGCATTTCACCACACACCTTTAGCTACACCATTTGCTTTTTACCATGTGTTCTCCTATGAGTACCACGGAGACTGGCTTTGAGATGGTCTTCCCCAAAAGTTGCCCAGTAGCACCAGATGGCAAAACCTAGAACTCTGAGTATCAATAAATTTATGGACTGAACCTGGCCAGTGGAAGGCAGGAAACAGAGGAACTCAGTACACAGTGGTTGTTTCAAATGTCCCTCACGCTGAGCAACTGGCTGGCTGTGCTTATTTCTGGCTGTATAGACAGCTCAAAAATACATCCGCTCATGCGGGGTCTTCCTCCATCCCCAGCTCATTTTACCTCACTCCAGTTTTCCTGGGATTTCACTTACCCATAAAATGTCAGCATTTAAGTTTTCACTTCAGGCTTTGTTTCTTTAAGAGAACCTAACGTGGGACATCCATAACTTAAATATTCCTAATGGAATTAAGGACATCTATATTTCTCTTTCTTCCATTTTCATACATCCCTTCTTTTCTCCTATATTCCTTCCTTCTTTCATCTCTAATTTTTATCTCTTATTTAAATTTGTAACTCATATTTAGGCTACTCTACAAAGTTAGAAAGAGCCAAAATAACTTTATAAATACTTGGAGTAAACATAAGTTATGCTGCTTTTTCCTTTAAATGGTGCTAATATCTTAAACAACCTCCAGATAAATATATATTATTGCTCTCAATACAGAGAATAGCAGAATATCACTTAGGAAAGTTACTGTCAAGCTATGGGGCATTACTCATGAGAAAACTTTGTTTATGCGGTCTTGGCAGACATGAGATTTAACACATTAGTCTATGTTGATATTTTTTGTATTTTTGTATTTTTATTTTTTTGTGGTTTTATGGTTTTATTAACACAAATATGACATGCACATAAGCTGTCTGTCTATTCAATTTTTTTTGCTGCACAGCCTGGCATTGGGATTGGGACTCTGATAGCCAGCTGCTCTTTCCACAATGGCTTTGCAGTTCTTGGAGGAGATATTGTGAGCAATCTCTGCACAGTGAGACTTGTTGCACATCAGCAGCACTTCAAGCTCCTTAACGTCATAGACTAGGAACTATGGGAGGCCACTGGGCAGCATGTGCTTTGTTTTCTTGTTGTTCCCATAACCAGTGTTGGGCATCAAGTTCTGGCCCTTGAATCTTCTGCAACCCTATTTTTAATGCCTCTTGATTTCCCCCGGTTGAGGTTAATTTTGACATATTCATCTCACTGGTGCTGGTTGATGTTTATTTTTGATTGTCATTTAGCTATAAATGTATAAAATGTAATTTTAGGGACTGAACAGACCTTGGCATTCACCTAATCCTAACTTCCATTACTATACAAGGCAATTAAGTCTCAGAGGGACTTAAGTGTCTTTTGAAGACATATAGCTTCCCAAGTTCAGATTCAACTAGACCCAGGTCTTCTGTATCAAAGACCAAAGCTCTTAAGTCACTTGTAGTCATTTTGCTATATGCTTCAGCTTTAATGTTCTTTCTACTCTGAATTTTTGGAACTAGAACTAGAAGAGTGAAATTAAACAAACAAACAAACAAACAAAAAACTAAGGAACTGAACAGTAGACTTTGAAAATCTTGTGAAAGAGACAGATTTTATTTATTTCTCCCTTTAGAGAAATGGCCCATAAACTCTTTCTCAACTATGTACTGAAAAAGAGAAGGTTGTGGATTCTAAATTATTTAAACTCATGAAGGCATGGCTTTAAACCATGGTTTTTGACCTAGGCTCCTCTGGAATATTTGGGAAAGTGTTCTTTTTAATTTATACTTACACTCTGAGAGATAAGTGGTAAGTATGAGATAAGTATGTAAGTGGTTTTCAGAAAAATCTTTTACATACAGATAATGAATGACAACATAATGAATGAGCCTGCTTCCCGCCCCCACCCTCTGCTTGCCTCTCTGCCTCCTGTGATCTCTCTCCCTCTGTGAAATAAATAAATGAAATCTTTAAAAAAAAAATAAAGTTGGGTTTAGTTATACGTGTTTGCATATGTATCACAATAGTCCACTTCTTTTAAATAGATAGTTTGAGAGGATTTTACAAATATACATGTTGTGTAAACACTACCACTCTAGTGCATAGGACATTTCTGTCAACTCAGTATGTTCCTCTGTCCCATTTCAAGGTGAATCCCAGGTCTAGCTACAACCGATAGGCTGTCTCTATTTGTGTTTTCAGATGCCGTATAAATAGAATTATACAGTATGCAGCTTTTGTGCTTGGCTTCCTTACTTAGCAGAATGCAATCAACATCAACCATGTGGTTGCAGATATCAGTACCTCATTTCTTTGCATTCCATAGCATTCCCCTGTATGGATGTCCCATGCCTTACTTATTCACCTAATGTAGGATGTAGTTTCTTTACAATTTTTTTGTGATTATTATTTATTTTTTTAAGTAGGCTCCATGTCCAACACGGGGCTTGAATTTTTTTGTGATTATTAATAAAAAAGGTTTTTGTGTGCTTTAAAAAATTAATTACAAAAGGATGTATATTGAAAATTCTAACTATAATTGTGAAATTATTTCTTCTTTCAATTTTGCATTGTATATTTAAAGCTCTGTCATTTGATGCATTCATATTAAAATTATTTCGTCTTTTTATTTTATTTATTTGAAAGAGAGAGAATGAGAGAGCAAGCACGAGAAGAGGGAGGGTCAGAGGGAGAAGCAGACTCCCCACTGAGTAGGGAGCCCGATATAGGACTCGATCCTGGGACTCCAGGATCATGACCGGAGCCGAAGGCAGGGGCTTAACCAACTGAGCCACTCAGGTGCCCCAGAATTATTTTGTTTTCTTGATGAATTGGCTCTTTTATTACTATGTAACATCTTTATCATTGGAGTATATTTTGTTCTAAAGTCAACTTTCCTGGTATAAATTTTCTTCTAAGTTTTTGTTTAAATTCCAGTTAGTTAACATATAGTGTAACAGTTTCAAGTATACAATATAGTGATTCAGTACTTCCATACAACACCCTGTGTTCATCACAAGTGTCTTCCTTAATCCCTACCACTTCTTTAACCCTTCCCCCACCCACCTCCCTTCTGGTTACCCTCAGTTTGTTTTCTGTAGTTAAGAGTAAGGTACACTATGTGTTGAGAAAGCAAGTCCTCTAAACTCCTTTTTTAAATCAATGATTCATTCTTAACTATAACAAAAAAAATCTTAAAATTTTTCATTTAAGTATTATAAATTCTAAAATAGTAACAGATACATATGAAATTTGAAAATTCATAGAAGTATTTTGGAAAAAATAAAAAATATTGCAAAACAAAATAACAAAGTGTACTTTATTATTACATATATGCACAAGGAAATTTTTTGGATTTCAAAATAACAATTTATTGGACAATAAGGATGTTACAGAGATTATAGCAGGTATGATCATAGGTATTCTAGATGGAATATAGTAGAAGAACAAACTGAGATAATCTTTAAATATGTACATATTTAATTATTTCCAAACTTATTAACTAGAAATTCTGGAAAACACAATACACAGAACATATTTTGTTAATCATTAGTGATGATGTCATTACATTACATAGTCTTTAGAAAAACTTCACTCATAGGGGACAAGAATGAGAGTGAAAAAAAGTAAATCATGCCTTCGTATTATATATATATTTATATCTCACAGGCTTCCAGGAATAGTTTTAGTGATCCATAAGACCATAATTTGATAAACACTGCCATAGTGTTCCATTTCCACTTTTAACAATTTATAATTCATTATTTTTATTTTATTTTTTAAATTTATTTTTGAGAGAGAGGAGAGAGAGAAAATGCTCATGCAAGTGGGGGAGGGGCAGAAGAAGCAGCAGACTCCCCAGTGAGCAGGGAGCTTGATGTGGGACTTGATCCCAGGACCCAGTGATCATGACCTGAGCTGAAAGCAGACATTTAACAGACTGAGTCACCCAGGCATCCCAATTTTTATCTTTAAAAATCAATTCCGGATTACCATTTCTTCTATTAAATTTTCTCAGCTAAAATAACTGGCAGGGTTCTGCCTAATTTCTACCAGTCCAGTGAATGCTTATTAGGAGAGCACTATGAAGGTTAGAACCCTTTTTACCATACTCCTTGAAAATAAAGGCATTGTCTTTGACTCTACCCTAGATATGCTATATATCATCTCAGGCTTGGTTGGATTTAGATTATGCAGAGATCCCCCCACACTTGCTTGTTAACACCAAATTTTCCTTCAATAGCCTTTCTCATAGACCCCGCGAGTAACACAAAATGGCAAAATATTTCTGAGAAAAATGAGATTTACAGTCAAGTGGCAGACTAAGTATCTCAACTCGATAAATCCTTTCAATTTATTTTATTTCTGTAAGCCACAGTTTATTAATTTGTGATGTGGGGATAATATTACTACTTCTCAACCATAGATATTTTGAGTTAAATGGGCTAATAATTTAAAACTCTCATAATTTTTAAGAGATTTTATTTTTTAATTTAAATTCAATTTATTAACATACAAAGTATTATTTGTTTCAGAAGTACAGGTCTGTGATTCATCAGTTTTATTTAATACCCAGTGCTCATTACATCGCATACCCTCCCATGTCCATCACCCAGTTACCCCATCCCACCACCTACCTCCCCTCCAGCAACCCTCAAAACTTTCATAATTTTCAAAGTTTTGTAACACTACAATGGTTAGTTATGATTTTTGCCCATTTTTATTAATAATAATTGCATATATTGACCAATAGTATAAAAGGAATGAAAACATCATTAAAAGTTAATTTTTTCTTCAGATGTGTCATATAAAGTAAGCAAATAGCTGATTGACTAAAATTGAATTTTCACACCTTTTCGATGTTACAAAAACAGAACTTCACGGTGAAGGGGCGTTCATTAACTCAATAAACACTTCTTACATACCTCCTAAAAGCTTATCACACAGTTTCTCTTAATTTGATCACTGTACATATGACGAGGAGAACCTCTCCAGAGATATGGGATGAAGTAAAATATTTTACTTTTAGCTATGTGAGTCTTTTACTAAGTATGAGAAATTTGGTTGTGTGGAAGAAAAGTATTTTTTATAAAAACAATGTGTAAATAAATGTGAATAAATTATTTCCCCCCTGGAAGCAGTGACAGTTTTTAATTTAAAATTTTTACTATATGGCCAACATTGTGCTAAGAATTTGAACATATATTATCTCCCTATTCTTCACAAAACTTAAATATATAAATACCCTCATAATTCTCATTTTACAGTTAAGTCTATTCAGTCTCAGAGTAGTTATGCTTCCCCAAAACTGAACAAGTAGAGAGCTAGAATCTGTCAGAATTTTCATACCATTCCAGAACACATATCACTCCAGAACCTATACTCTCAGTTATGTATTGCTTATAATTAGTAATAGTAATAGTAATAATAATAAAATAATAATAATATTATTATCCCTTTCTGGTGAGAATATACTACTTTTGGAATTATTCATACCACCCCCTTGTCTCTTAACATTTTTAAATAGTAATCAATAGTATAATTCTTTAAACACTGTATATAAAGCTTTGGGTTAATTTAGTGAAAAATTGCTAAAGTCATTTGTGCTGCATTAACTTTACAACTGCTTTTACTGCCAAAGATGGGATTTTTATTAGCAAAAAAACATCTCAGAGACAGCCTTCTATTTTGCTGGAAAACATTTGTACTAATAGCTAAAAAAGGCAGTGACCTCTTCTCTGCCTTTAAATATGTGGACCTCAAATTTGAGTATACACAATGGTTTTGAGATTTCTATTTTTTTATTGTTGAGAAAAAGAGCAGTCAACACTCCTTCATCTCAATTGAAAAATATATCTCAGTTTTCTCTGTTAAGAAGGAGCTGGAATTTAAATAAAAACTTAAAAAAAAATAAAGAGTATTTAGAGTCTCTACCTTAAAAAAGGTAGTTCTTTATTCTTCAGAGAATTTGTGCCAACCTGGCAGAAACAAAAGGCAAATTTTTTGGCTCATGTAACTGAGAAGTCCAGAGGTAGGGCTGCCTTCAGGGACAGCTTGATGTACTGCCATAAATGACATTCTTAAGCATCTGTTTTCTCCTCACCACTTGGCTTACCATGACTCTTCATGCTTTGGCTCTGCTCTCTAACAGGCTTAGAAAAACTAGCTGTAGGAGGTCAAGGCTTTATATTCTTTCAGCTTCAATTCCCTTAGGAAGAGGCAATGTTCTTTCCAATACAGTTACCCACAAAAATCTTATTGTATCTCATTGATTTAAATTGGATACCAACCCTAAACACAAATGTATAACAGAAGAATATGAGTCACCAATTGTCTTAAGACCAGGTCATATATGATTCTCTAGAAGCTGACCCTGAAGACAATGATCCTTCTGTAAGTGATAAAGGCAATACTCCTGTGAGAAACCAGAAAGGAGGATGGGGATGGGAAGGAAATGAAGCAAGGGTGTGATTTCGGATAGAGTCCAGACAAAGCATGTTTCAGGCACTGTCCAAAAAAAGATGTCTTTAATCTTTCTTGCAATGTACTCCTACACTTTTCAATCATTTGACAGAAGTAAACATAAACTCCAAACCTCCTGTGTATGAGGGCAGAGCTGTCCAGGGTCCTGAGGGCAGCCCTCTGAAGAGAAGTCTTACACTCAGGCACTGGAAGCAAATGCACATGGAAATTGGGCAGGGACACAAAGAAACTCAAAAGGATTGGAGCAACAGTGTTTGCTACAAACCCTAAGGTCATGGAGTAGCTAGGGATCTTGCCCTGATGAAAAGCAGGGTGCAGTTACCAGAATATGGGTAAAATGAGTGCTGTGTAGTACAAAACAAGAGATGTCCACTACATTCTCCTAGCTAAATTTTAGAAACAAGTCAAAATACTTTTTAATAAAATATTGGTTAATTGGTTAATTTTATAAATCTTGGTTTTATATTTTGAAGGGCAGTACTTAGAAAATTAAGCAACTGTTATGGAGTGGAATGAGCATAAGATTTAGGAAAAAGTTCTGGTTTCAGCCTCTCATTTAAAGTGTAAATTTGAACAAATTAATTAACCTTTCTGAGCCTCAATTCCTTTACCTGCAAAGTGAAAATTAAAATAAGACCTCTATCACTAGTTACAATGAAGATCAAATGAGATAATGAATGCAAAGAGGTTTTGTAATGGTTACACTGCTTGGAACGTTAATGGATCCACCTTGCCCATTAGTGTGTAAATGTCAGAAGGCTAGGACTTTATCCTCCTCAACTATTCTGTATTTAGTCCAATACTTATACTTAATTTACCTTGGGGATTTAATAAGGTAACATATTTTTGGCAGGCAAGATTTTTGCTTTGGTAGTTATATATTCATAGGTATTATTGTCTTATACCCAAAAAATCACTTTAATAGAAATATAGTTAACTATTTCAGATTTTTTGGAAGCCATTCTATATACTTTTTTTTGAAAGAGAGAGAATGCACACATGAACACATGAATGGGGAGGGGCAGAGGGAGAGGGAAAGAATCTCAAGCAGGCTCCACACTGTGGATCACCTAAGGTTGATCCCACGACCCTGAGATTATCATCTGAGTTGAAATCAGGAATCCGATGCTTAATTGATTGAGCCACCCAGGTGCTCCACGAAGCCATCCTATATACCTTTTGATGAAAAGAAACAAAGACTAGGAGGCAAGCGCTTTTTGATTTTATATCCCCTGTCTTAATGCGTTATACATTTCTGTTTTATTGAGCAGGAATTAATGAGGCATAAATTCCAAGTACTCAAAATAACTAGCAGTCATTTGCTGTTAGAGTAGTAGTCTGGTTCCTCCAGAAAATTAAGCTTATGTGTGTCTAAAAGGAAACCATTTGTGCTTTGCAGAATTAAAATGTCACCAAAATGGTCTTAAGGCAAGGTATAAGATATAAGGGGGTCGGAAAAGAGATAAATTATAGGTGAAAGAGATTCTAGGATATTAGGAGTGGCTAATTATCTAGACTTCAGAAGCAGGCTGCCTGGAATTATTATTTCAGCTTTGTGCCTCTACTTGCTCATCTATAAAAGGGAATAGTAATAGTATTGCTCTCCTAAGTTAAGGTGAGAGCTAATTGTTTTAATACATTCAAGATACTTTATCAAAGCATATGCCTTCCTTTATCCTAAAAGTTCATTGCTCACCTAAAATTACCATTGGATAAAAGACACTCAGGAGATTGTAGTATCCAAAAGTATTAACTGCAGAATACATTAGCACCTGTAAAGTCAAATACAAATTAAAAATAAGAGGCTTTATTCTCCCTGTTAAAAATGAGGGAAAAGATGTCCCTCCCCCTCTACTCCTCTTTTTTTTTTTATCATTTGCTTTAGAAAATTTGTAATTGTAAATTCTTTCTTGGAAATGTAAGTAAATCATTTTAAAAGTTAAAGAAGAGTTTTGTTAGCTGTATGAATATACAAGAATGGCTTTCTCAAGGACCTGGGAATGTAAACATCCAAGGAAGATAGGATCCAGGTCTCCCAGTTTCTATGGGAGGCTAAGAATAATTTCAGCTGGCTTCAAGTTGCAAAACTGTCTTCTGTTACAAGGATATGAAAAGTTTATTTTCCTTTGAGAAAAACCGATTAACTCCCAGAGATGCTCACCCCAATCGCCAAGTGATCACACGCGATTACAGTAAGTGTGCTCTTGGTGCGGTCAAGCCCTTTTACTTGAAGACTAGTTCTTGTTTATGTTGAAAACACATATGCAATAGGTTATATCTGCCTGATTATTTGAAAGGAAAACATTTCTTTTTTGTCTTTGTAACACTAGCAGACTACCTCTCAAGCACATCACATTCTGGTTGAATGCTTACTCAGTAACAAACTGTTTTCATTCTCTACTATATTTGTGGACAGGTTTTCCGGATTGACAGAAGACTTTGATTTCAATTACATTTTCCCGAAGTACCTTTATATACATTATACTGAAGTACCAAGAGATACCTGGGCATTTATAGCTATAGAGAGAGAACAGGTGACAATTGGCAGAAAGTTCTGGATTTCTCCCTTACTTATGCTTCGATCATTTTTTTCTCCTCCGCAAATAAAGCAGTAGTCACAAAATCTGACAGATATAGGATTCAGATAGACAGTCTTTCTTAGGTGTAAGGGAAGAACTAATCCCTCAGAATCACTTGTTCTGTTGATAAAAATGAAGATAAGGAGCCACTGCGTCTAACATTGCCCAAGTCCTATTGTCGTTCAATTACCAATCCTGTGGATAAATAACTGTCCCAAGTTTCAGTTTAATCATCATAAAAATGGGGCTAACAACACCTACTTCCTGGGTTCTTATGCTTAAATCTGATGCAGTGTGCTAGTCCATTTTCACTAACACTGTCTTGTGGATTTGCTGTCCTTATTTTTATGTCCTTATTATGCTGTCATTATTCTTTTTGTTTCAGTCATGATAATCTGTGGTTATCACTGAATTTCTTGGTTCCACTAAGGGCATCTCTTTGCAATTTGTGGTTGTTAATGCCAAAATTGCCAGTAAAAATAAATAAATAAATAAATAAATAAATAAATAAATAAATAAATAAATAAATAAAATAANCGCCAGTATAAATAAATAAATAAATAAATAAATAAATAAATAAATAAATAAAATAAAAATTAAAAGGAATTTAAAAGTTTTTAAAAGATTTCTACATTAGGGCGCCTGGGTGGCTCAGTGGGTTAAAGCCGCTGCCTTTGGCTCAGGTCATGATCCCAGGGTCCTGGGATCGAGGCCCGCATCGGGCTCTCTGTTCAGCAGGGAGCCTGCTTCCTCCTCTCTCCTCTCTCTCTGCCTGCCTCTCTGCCTACTTGTAATCTCTTTCTGTGTCAAATGAATAAATAAAATCTTTAAAAAAAAAGATTTCTACATTAATATAAAATGTCCAAGAAACTACTTCCAATCAATAAGAAAGCACAGTTAAACACATTAGAAAAAATAGTCAAGAATAGGATTAATTTATAGAACAAAACCCCAATGGCTAAAGCTATATGAAAGACAATTAACTCCTCTAACAAAGAGAAATGGCAAAATAAGACCACAGGGATATACCTTGAATCAGTCTGGCAAACTGACAAACCCTATGATAAATATCAAGGGTTATGTATTAGGTAACAAGATAGTGATGTGGATGTATTCCTCTTGGAATGAAAACTGGTATAACTATTTTGGAGAATACTTTAATAGAATGTAGTAAAATTTAGCATGCATACATAGAATGACCCAGCAATTCCACTCCACATCCAAATCATACAAGCAACCCTCAAAAGAGAATTTTGCTGAATGTTTACTGCATTGTTGTTTGTAGAAGCAGAGAGTTGGAACTAATTCAGGTATCTCTAACAAGGAGAAGTTACATAAAATGTAGTTACTATATATTACAGAATGGTATGCAGTAGTAGTGGTTGGAAGCAATGAATAACATTTTATACTTTTGTGGACAGATCTTAAAAATGTAGCATCAAGTGAAAAATCAAGATATGGAAAATAGATCTGTGCAACACATATAGAGGCAGCATACAAAGAGGTAGGTTAAAACTTACAGATTCCATAGCCACATTACCTGGGTACAATTTCTTATTAACTTTGTGAGCTCTTGCTCTTGTTACCTCTTGCTAGCTTTGTGCCTCAGTTTCCTTATCTGTAAATAAAATAAAAAATGATAATATTCACAAAATAAACTCATTGTAAGAATGAAGTCAGTATATGAAAACGTTTTTAAAGATTTTATTTATTTATTTTAGAGAGAGAGAATGAGTGGGGGTCGGGGGTAGAGAGAGAGAGAGAGAGAGAGAAGAGAAGCAGATGCCCTCCTGAGCAGAAAACCCAACATGAGACTTGATCCCAGGACCAGGAGATCATGACCTGAGACGAAGGCAGACACTTAACCAAATGAGCCACCTAGGCACCCCTGAAAACCATTTTCAAGAGCTGAATAATTCTAAAATTTTATTATCTATTTTAAAATGTATTTAAAACATGTATATACACCCAATAATACTGCCTGTTTTTCAAAAGATCTATGCATTTTCCTGGTGATATATGAACATGAGAATCTATTTAAGGATAGGATGGGTATAAAATAAAATAAAATGCAGGAAATAAGTAAAATATAATATATAATATGAGAGAAGACTTGTAAAGATTGATGGTGATAGAGTCCCATGAATGGAAGTGCATGATGAACTAAAATTATCAACTGAGGTCTAAATAAAACTGCTCTGCTATTTTAATAACTTCAACTGTATTCAGGTTTTTTTAGGACAACTTATCATAGTTAGTTAGAATACTATTTTTGCCAAAGTCCTTAACAAAATTCCATTTGGTCATGTATCTAGAGAATAATACCCTAAAACCTTAAAGGACATCATGTAAAGACACTCAGTCAAAATTCAATATTCCTCAGTCTTACCACAACAATATACACATATAAAAGTTTTGATTGTAAAATAAATTATTGTTTGGTGTGTAGAAAGGGAAAGGGAAATTCTGGAGTGTAACTATGTAGTAAATTTTTTTTTTAAAGATTTTATTTATTTATTTGACACAGAGCGAGAGAGAGATTACAAGTAGACAGAGAGGCAGGCAGAGAGAGAGGAGGAACCAGGCTCCCCGCTGAGCAGGGAGCCTGATGCGGGCCTCGATCCCAGGACGCTGAGATCATGACCTGAGCCGAAAGCAGAGGCTTTAACCCACTGAGCCACCCAGGCACCCTATGTAGTAAATTCATGCTTGTGCTGAGTTGCCCAATTAATGAAGCCTGACAGATGCCGATGTAGTTCCTTTCTGTCCCCAGGCAACTAACAATGACCCTGGTAGCGTATTAGAGGCCTTTGGATGCAACAGATAGAGTCAGCATTTTGTTTTCTGTCTCAAGCCCATTATCTAAAACGGTNTAAATTCATGCTTGTGCTGAGTTGCCCAATTAATGAAGCCTGACAGATGCTGATGTAGTTCCTTTCTGTCCCCAGGCAACTAACAATGACCCTGGTAGCGTATTAGAGGCCTTTGGATGCAACAGATAGAGTCAGCATTTTGTTTTCTGTCTCAAGCCCATTATCTAAAACGGTTAAAGTGAGGCCCCGGGCCTGAACTGAATAGCTCCCCATTCCCTTCTCTTTGCCAAGTGTACAAAATTGGCATGAAGAGCTTTCTGCCACAGCATTTTGATTATGCCCCCATTTCATCCTGAGCTTCCCAGGAGCTATAAGAACTTGCTAAAAATCCTCATCAGTATTTTCTCCATGGTTGAGAAGACTCTGTTCACTATGAGCTCATTGAGACTGTCTCATCGTCTCCTCCCATTTATGCTTAGAGATGCCTATGATGGATGGGTGCCCCCTGCCAGACCAGTACCCTCAGATATGTACTGGGTGTGAATCAGACCAAAGCTTATGTATTCCACATCTCTGGGTCCTTATCTTGTCAGTTCCTCAAATCTTGGCCATATCAGTTCCCAAGCCACTTTCCTCTTCCTGCCTCCTGATTCCCATACTGAGTTGTGATTGGGCTTCTGCATGTTAACATGACAAATTGTCTGTGTAAATGTGTTTGCTATTTTCTTTTCAATTATCAAAGATAAGCAACCCCAACAGAACTCTGTTAATTAGAACATATGACAGTGAATATGCTTATGTCTTGAGTTGTAACTATAATAAGCAGTGTTTTTTTCCCTGATGAGAATGTTTATTGTCCTTAGTATTTGAAGGACATAAAACTTCAGATTCTTCCCTTTAAGTCACTTCAATAATATATAATAATAAAATGTTTTGTACTGTATAAAACATATCATCATTAACAGTCCCTTTATCTCCTCTTTTTCTTTATATTTATTAAGAAATTAAAACTTGGTTTTGAAATTTCCCCACTGCATAAATCTGACTTAGTAATTAAGTTTATCATATATGCCTTCAATATGTATCAGTTACTAAATGTGGAATGATAGCAGTGATGAAAACAAATATAGCAGTAATTACAGGTTTTAAAGTTGAATATTATGTTTTAGGATCAACAAAAAGTGTTATGGGCATGTCTTCATTTCTCTGGAAGTAAATACTAGCACCACCTAACACTAAGGATTGCTGTAAGAATTAAATTTGGCACATATTAAGTGCTCAATACATGTTATATATGACATCAATATATACCATGGTGTCATATATTATATAAGAGAAAGTAATCAACACAGTTTTTTATTAAGTATAATAGCAAAACAAGTGTCATGTGTGGTAATAGTATTCATTCAGGAATTACCATTTTTGATGGTAGTAGAGAAGAATATTTACTGTTTCCTGTGGGTTTTCTTTGAAGCTAGCCAATCTAAACAATTCATTTATCTGCGAAGATGCTAACCAGGGCTTTAAAGTTTTATTTCTTTATTTTAGTGGGGGAAGAGGGAGAGGGAGACGGACAGAGAGAACCTCAAGCAGACTCCCCACTGAGCACAGAGTCCACACAGGGCTTGAACTCAGGATCCTGAGATTGTGACAAGAGCCAAAACCAAGAGTTGATCACTTAACCAACTCCGCCACCCAGGTATCCCACTAACCAGGGCTTTAGAGTTCACATTTCATAACAAAATCTTCTTCTGACATCTCTTGTGGTGGACATTACCACTGGTCATAAAACACAAAGCCCATCTCATCATGCTATGAAGGAAAATAACACGACAGATTCTTTTCCATGTTGTATTGCTTAATGCATTTGGTCCTTTTCATTCAAAACCAAGGTCAGAATTTTCAGTAATCAGGATGGATTTTGTGCTTTTTGTTCTTTTTCAGTTAGAGAGCTGTAAGTAGTGTCTTTTATACTGATGTAGTTATATAGCCTTTGTATCATGTACAAAAATTCAAGCTGCAAGGTTTATTTTATGCACTCACTTGTTGATTTAATGTGCATTGTAAATTATTCTGCTACTATATTATCTATTAAATCAAATTGTTGGATGTTTACATAGTACTTGCTATCTCAAGATTGCAAATAATTTCTCAGGCAAGTCATGGGAAGTCAGAGAATCACTATGAAATAGTAAATCCAATATTTATGAATAATGATATTTCAAAAAATACATTGTTGATATTTTTGAATTCCACTCCTGAGAAAATAAAAGTCAAACAAGATTTCAGCAGGTCGTTTTGAGCAGGTACCGTTTCACTTTGCCAAAGCCAGATCTGTATATCAAGTTGGAGTGCATGGTGAATTTAGAAGAGATTCTTTTTTTCATGTTCCCCAAATCTGATGAAAATATTGCTTTTCTACAGTCTTTTAAGTGATTGCAAGCATGTGAATTCTTAGCAACTTCATATGGACATCTGGGACTAATAGAGTTCAGAATTTGGAATTCAAAAATTTTTTTTTTAAAGATTTTTTATTTATTCATTTGACACAGAGAGAGAGATTACAAGTAGGCAGAGAGGCAGGCAGAGAGAGAGGAGAGAGGAGGAAGCAGGCTCCCCGCTGAGCAGAGAGCCCGATGTGGGCCTCGATCCCAGGACCCTGGGATCATGACCTGAGCCGAAAGCAGAGGCTTTAACCCACTGAGCCACCCAGGCGCCCTCAAAAATTTTTTTTTAAAGATTTTATTTATTTGATACAGAGAGAGAGAGAGAGAGAGGGAGCACAAGCAAGGGCAGGGGCTGGCAGAGGGAGAGGGAGAAGCAGACTCCCTACTGAGCAGGGAGCTTCATGCAGAACTCGATCCCAGGACCCTGAGATCCTGACCTGAGCGTAAAGCAGATGCTTAACTGACTGAGTCATCCAGGCGCCTCTGGGATTCAAATATTTTTTATGTTATATATCAACATATAACAATCCAAATTGGTGGAACCACATAGTTTACTATTCAAAAAAAAATTAACAGTTTTCTGACTAACATCAAGAATGGTAGCAAACTGTAAGATGAAATAACTCTTTTTTTAAATAATCACATTTTAAAAAAGATTTATTTATTTATGAGAGAGAGAGAAAATGAGTCGGGAGTGGGACTGAAGGAAAGGGAAAAGCAAGTTCCCCCCTGAGGAGGGAGCTCAATGCAGGGCTCAAACCCAGGACCCTGGGATCATGACCTGAGCCAAAGGCAGACACTTAACTAGGTGAGCCACCATTTTTTTTTTTAATTTGGATCTTGAAACAGGATGACATACTGTCAAACAGTATAGGTTTTGAAGCCATACCACCTAGTGAGAATTCTAACTTATCACTGTAGATTATTTAATTTCCCTATACATACATTCCTGATATCTAAAGAATAATAACAGTGCCTAATTACATGGATTGTTGAGATAAAACACATGTAAGAGTGATAATATATAATAAACACTCAAAATAATTTTTAATATCATAAGCCAACATGAAGAGCAAAGTAGGATAAATATTCACAATAAATATGATGATAATTCTTTATACTAATTTTTCTCACAAATCTATTAAAAGATAACTCAAAGAAAAGAATATATACTGATTATGGGAAATACAAACTTCACTTCTAAGCAAAGAAATATATATTGAAACAATAAAATTTTTTTTGTCTTCTAAAGTAGCATAGATAACAGGAAAATATAAGAATACATTAAGCAGGAAGTTTATACTTAAAAATATTTTTGCACAATACTAATGGGAGTATAAATTTATATTGCCATTTTGGAAATCATTCTGGCAATACTTATCATGAAAGTTAAAATATTTTTATTATTTGACCTAAAAATTATATTTTGTAATTTTGCTTTTAGGTTACAATAATTTTAGGCAAAAAATAGTGTAACATAATTTGTAACTGTGAATTTTTTGAAAAAATATAAAAGTACACAATTAACTGTTAAGTATGTTAGTTTAATTTCATTTATTAAAATGTATTTTGGAAACGTGACTTATGCTTATGGTGAATTATTAACTTAAAAAAGAAGAATCTAAGGGTAGACTATGAGCTCTGCTCATATAGATGCAAAGTTGAGAGAAAAATATCAAAATGTCTGAGTAATAGTTCATTGTGTATATGCTACCTCTTCTTTAATCATTCATCAGTTGATGGACATTTGGGCTCTTCCCATAATCTGGCCATTGATGATAATGCTGCTATAAACAGCAGGGTGCATGTGTCCCTTTGAATCAGTATTTTTGTACTCTTTGGAATAGATACCTAGTAGTGCACTTGCTGGGTCATAGAATAACTCTAATTTTTTAAAATTTCTTTTTTCTTAAGATTTTATTTATTTATTTGAGAGAGTAAGTGAGAGAGAACAGGGTGAGGGCAGAGGGAGAAGTGCCTGACATGGGGCTCAATCCCAGGACTCCAGGATCATGACCTGAGCCGAAAAGGTAAAACGCTCAACTGACCAAGCCACTCAGGTGCCCTGTATGGTAACTCTACTTTTAACTTTTTGAGGAAACGCCATACTGTTTTCCGGAGTGACTGTACCAGTTTGCATTCCCACCAACAGTGTAAGAGGGTTCCCCTTTCTCTGCATCCTTCCCAACATCTGTTATTTTCTGTATTCTTGTTTTTAGCCATTCTGACTGGTATGAGGTGATGTATCATTGTAGTTTTGATTTGTATTTCCCTGATGATGAGTGATATTGAGCATCTTTCCATGTGTCTGTTAGCCATCTGGATGTCTTCTTTGGAAAAATGTCTATTCATTTCTTCTACCTATTTCTTAACTGGATTGTTTTGGGGGTGTTGAGTTTGATAAGTTCTTTATAGATATTGTATACTAACCCTTTATCAGATATATTATTGAAAATATCTTCTTCCATTCTAAAGGTTGTCTTTAGTTTTGTTGATTGTTTCCTTTGCTATGCATAAAGCTTTTTATCTTGCTGAAGTCACAACAGTTTATTTTTGCTTTTGTTTCCCTTGCCTTTAGAGATGCATCTTGCAAGAGGTTGCTGCAGCCAAGATCAAAGAGGTTACTGCCTGTGTTCTCCCTCAGATTTTGATGGGTTCCCATCTTACATTTAGGTCTTCATAATTTTGAATTTATTTTTTTGTACTGTACAAGAGCAGTCCAATTTCATTATTTTGCATGTTGATGTCTAGTTTTTCCCAACACCATTTGTTGAAGTGACTCTCTTTTTTCCCTTTGGATATTTTTTCCTGCTTTGTCAAAGATTACTTGACCATATAGTTGTGGGTCCATTTCTGGGTTTTCTATTCTGTTCCATTAATCTATGTGCCTGTTTCTATGCCAGTACCACACTCTCCTGAGCACTATAGCTTTGTAATATAACTTGAAGTCAAGAAATCTGATGCCTCGGGCGCCTGGGTGGCTCAGTGGGTTAAAGCCTCTGCCTTCGGCTCAGGTCATGGTCTCAGGGTCCTGGGATCCAGTCCCTCATCGGGCACTCTGCTCAGCAGGGAGCCTGTTCCTCCCTCTTTCTGTCTGCCTCTCCACCTACTTGTGATCCCATTCTCTGTGTCAAATAAATAAAGTCTTAAAAAAAAAAGAAAAAGAAATATGATGCCTTTAGCTTTGCTTTTCTTTTTCAAAATGGCTTTGGCTATTCAGTTCCAAAGTTGTTCCATATAAAGTTTAGAATTGTTCAAGCTCTGTGAAAAATGGTGGTGTTATTTTGATAGAGATTGCATTAAATGTGTAGATTGCTTTTGGTAGTATAGACATTTTAACAATTTGATCTTCCATGAGCATGGAATTTTTTCCATTTTTTTGTGTCATCTGCAGTTATTTCATGACTGTTTTAGAGTTTTCAGAGTACTAATCTTTTACCTCTTTAATCAGGTGTATTCTTAGGTATCTTATAATTTTTGGTGCAATTGTAAATAGGATAAATTCCTTGATTTCTCTTTCTGCTGCTTCATTACTGGTGTATAGAAATGCAACAGGGATACCCTAGGTGGTTCAGTTGGTTAAGCATAGGACTCTTGATTTCGGCTCAGGTCATGGTCTTAGGGTCATGAGATCGAGCCCTGTGTGAGGCTCCATGCTGGCCATGGAGCCTGCCTAAGATTCTCTGTCTCCCTCTCCTCCTGCTCCTTCCCCCACCCTGCCCCCCCCCCAACTTGTGCTCTCTTTCTCTCTCTCTCTCTCTCTAAAAAAAAAAAAAAAGCAACAGATTTCTGTATGTTGATTTTGTATTCTGCAACTTTATTGAATTTGTGTATCAGTTCAGCAATTTTTGGGTGGAGTCTTTTGGGTTTTCTATATAGAGTATCATGTCATCTGCAAACAGTGAAAGTTTGAGTTCTTCCTGGCAGATTCGAATGCCTTTTATTTCTTTTTGTTGTCTGATTGCTGAGGCTAGGACTCCCAGTACTATGTAAATAACACTGCTGAGAATGAATATCCTTGTCTTGTTCCTGACCATATAGAAAAAGCTCTCAGTTTTTCCCCATTGAGAATGAAATTAGCTGCGGGTTTTTTTGTATATTTCCTTTATTATGTTGAAGTATATTCCCTCTAAACCTACTTTATTGAGGATTTTTATCATGGATGGATATTGTACTTTGTCAAATGTTTTCCCTGATTCTATTGAAAAGATCATATGGTTTTTATCCTTGTTTTTTATTAGAGTGGTATATCACATTGATTGATTTGTGCATATTGAACCACCCATGCCACTCATGTATGTATCAGACTTGGTTATGGTGAATAATTTTGTAAGGCACTATTGGATTCAATTTGCTAGTACTCTATTGAGAATTTTTGCATTCATGTTCATCAGGGATATTGGCCAGTAGTTTTATTTTTTAGTGGGGTCTTTCTCTGGTTTTGGAATCAAGGTAACACTGGCCTCATTGAGTGAGTTTGGAAGTTTTCCTTCCATTTCTGTTTTCTAGAATAGTTTGAGAAGAATTGATATTAACTCTCCTTTAAATGGTTGGTAGACTTCCCCTGTGAAACCATCTGGCCCAGGACTTTCGTTTGTTGGGAGATTTTTGATTACTGATTTAATTTCTTTGCTGGTTATCAGTTCAAGTTTTCTACTTCTCCCTCTTTCAGTTTTGGTAGTTTATATTTATTCATTGGAGCTTATTCTTTTCTTCCAGATTGTCCAACTTGTTGATATATACTTTTTCATATAATCACATATAATTTTCATACAATTTCTTTTAATTATTTATATTTCAATGGTGTTGGTTGTTATTTCTCCTCTCTTATTTGTGATTCTACGTATTGGGGTCCTTTCTCTTTTCTTTTGACAAATCTTGCTAGGGGGTTATCATTTTTATGAATTTTTTCAAAGAACCATTTTCTGGTTTCACTGATCTGTTTTGCTGGGGGTTTTTTTAGTTTCCATATCACTTTTTTTCTGCTCTAATCTTTATATTTCCTTTCTTTGGCTAGTGTTAGGTTTCTTTTATTGTTCTTTTTTAGCTCCTTTAGTTGTAAGGTTAGGTTGTTTATTTGAGATTTTTCTTGTTTCTCGAGGTAGATCTGTATTGCTATCTACTTCCCTCTTAGGACCGCTTTTGCTGCATCCCAAAGCTTGGGGCCATTGTGTTTTCATTTCCATTTGTTTCCATGTATTTTTAAAAATTTCTTCTTTAATTTCCTGATTGACCCATTCATTCTTTAGTAGGATGTTCTTGAACTTCTGTGTATTTGTGGTGTCTCCAATTTTTTTCTGTTGATGACTTCAATTTCGTAGTTCCATAATCAGACAAGATGCACGGTTTGATCTCAGTCTTTTTGTACTTGTTGAGGCCTGATCTGTGACCTAATATTTAACCTATTCTGGAGAATGTCCCATGTACATTTGAAGAGTGTGTACTCCAATGCTTTATGATGAAACGTTCTGAATATATCTGTTAAGTTCATCTGGTCCAGTGTGTCAGTCAAAGCCATTGTTTCCTCATTGATTTTCTGCTTAGATGATCTGTCCATTGATGCAAGTGGGAGTATTAAACTCTCCCACTATTGTTGCATTATTCATGAGTTCCTTTATGTTTGTTATTCATTTTTTATGTATTTAAGTGTTTCTAAGTTGGGGGCAAAAGTATTTACAATTGTTAGATCTTCTTGTTGGATAGACCCTTTTATTATGATATAGTGCCCTTCTTCATCTCTTGTTACAGTCTTTGGTTTAAAATCTAGTTTGTCTCATATAAGGATTGCTTACTTCAGCTTTCTTTGACACCCAATTGCATGGTAAATATTCTCCTTGCCCTCACTTTCAATCTGCAGCTGTTTTGTTTTATGTCTAAAATGAGTCTCCTATAGGCAGCATATAGATGGAATTTTTCCTTTTTTTTCAATCCATTGTGGCAGTCTTTTGATTGGAGAATTTAGTCCATTTACATTCAGAGCGATTATTAGTTGGTATGTAATTGCTGCCATTTTATTACTTGTTTTGTCATTGTTTTTGGAGATTTTCTCTGTTCCTTTCTGGTCTTTGTCACTTTGGTCTTTCCTTTCCACTCAAAGAATTCCATTTAATATTTCTTTCAGGGCTGGTTTAGTGGTCATGAATTCTTTTAATTTGTGTTTGTAGGGGGAAATTCTTTATCTCGCCTCCTATTCTGAATGACAGACTTGCTGGATAGAGTATTCTTGGCTGCATATCTTTCATATTCAGAACATTGAATATGTTATGCCACTCTCTCCTGACTTGTCAAGTTTCTGTGGATATATCTGCTGTTATCCATGTGGGTCTTCCCTTGTAAGTTAGGGACTTCTATTGTCTTACTGTCTGTAGGATTTTTTTCTTTATCACTATATTTTGCAAATTTAACTGCAATATGTTTTGGTGTTGGCCTGCTTTTCTTGATTTTTATGGGAGTTCTCTGTGCCTCCTGGATTTGGATATCTGTTTCCTTCCCCAGATTAGGGAAGTTTTCAGCTATTATTTCCTCAAATAAACATTCTGTCCCCTTTTTCTCTCATCTTCTTCTGGGACTCCTCTGATACAAATGTTGTTATATTTCATGGAGTCACTGAGTTCCCTAAGTCTACTCTCATTATCTATAATTTTTCTTTATCTCTTTCACTCAGCTTCATTATTTTCCATAATTCTATCTTCTATATCACTTATTTATTCCTGGGCTTCTTCCAACCTTGTGGTCATTACATCCTGTCAGTTTCAAATCTTGGTTATTGCATTTTCAATTTCTGCCTGATTGATTTTTAGCTCTTTTATCTCTGTGGTAAGGGCCTTCCCAAAGTCTTCCATGTTTTTATCAAGCCCAGCAAGTATCCTTATGACTATTTAAAGGCTGCATCAGGCACATTTCTTGTATCTGTTTCAATTAGATCCCTGGCCATGACCTTTTCTTGTTCTTTCTTTTGGAATGAATTCCTCCATCTTGGTATTTTATCTAGGTCTTTGTATTATTCTGTGTGTTAGAAATTCCTGTTATGTTTTCTGCTCCTGAGAGTAGTGGCTTTATGAAGAAGAGGTCATATAATGTTCAGGACCTGGTGTTTCAGGAAGTGTCTTTGATGTGTGGTGTGTGCAATCTGCTGCTGTATTTTGGCTCCTTTATCCCTCAGGTCAGTCACCTGTAAAAGTTCTCCTTACTTGCATTGGGGCATATTTGGACCCTGGCCAGAGTGTGGTGAGTTTTAACTAGGTGTGCTCTGGTCTGCTTGTTTTGTTTTGTTTTGTTTTGTTTTTTGAGATAGAGAGAGCACATGCACAAGTTGGGGGAGGTGAAGAGAGGCATACTGAGAGGGAGAAGCAGGCTCCCCACTGAGCAGGAAGCTCAATGGGGGTTTGATCCCAGGACCCTGGGATCATTACTTGAGTTAAAGTCAGACACTTAACTGACTGAGCCACCCAGGTGCCCCTGGTCTGCTTGTTAAATGAGACTTGATGCTATTTCCACTAGAACTGAAGCTTTGCAGAACTCTATGATCAGTAGACATGCTGCATGTGGGGGTTTGTGCTGATCTTCTGGGTATGGAGTCCTTTGTGCTGGTCTTTAGGTATACTTGTCCAAATAAATCCATACCAGCAGAGAGTATGGGGAAGGTGGGCTTGGTGTAAGGATGTTAGGTCACCACTTTTGGTACTGTGCTGTTTACTGAACTTGGTTTATGCCAGGGGTGGGGGAGGGAATGGCACCAGCAGCCCCTTTGTCCCTGGAGAGGATGGTCTGTGCTTGCTTCTCTCAGGGAAGCCCTCTCAGAAAAGCAAATTTCTCCCCATGCATCCTAGGCATCTGTCAGATCACTGCTGTCTCCAGGTTGCTTGCCTGTCTGGAGCAGTGCTATGCACTTTGGGCTCATTCCAGCCAAGCCAGCAGACTTTTAAAACTCCAAACTTTAGGGATCTGATGTGGTGGGGACCTGTGCTGGTCCTCTAGTGGAGGGTCTCATCATGTTTGGACCAATGCAGGTTTGACCCAGAAGGGCAGACGTAACAGAGTGCAGGGGCATGGGATTTGGAGCTAAGCAAGGTAAATAACCAGTTTCCAGGTTAGCTGCACTCAGTAGGTGTTTCTGAGGGGTGGGAGATGGAAATGCTGTCTTCTGGCTCCTTTGTCCCTGGAGAGGCAATTCTACCTCTCACAGATGCCCTCCAAGAAAAGTAAGGTCTCCAGATGTGTGCCTTAGGCAGTCCTCAAATCTCACCATCTGCCTGGGGTTGCTTGTGTGCCTTCTCTCCAAGAATAGGGCAACACCCTCAGGTCTCCATCCCAATCAAGCCCAGGGACCCCTAAAACTCTAGTCTTTGAACCCTACGGGTTGAAAAAATTCATGAAAATCAGACTTGCATTTTCTCACCTTCCCAATGGCCTTAAGGAAGTGTTCTCCTTGTGCATATCCCCATGTGCTGTACTCACTCTTGCTTTTCTGTAGGACCAGGGTTCCCTCTCCTCTGCAGTATGCATGATCTCTCTCTCCCCCCAGTCATGTCTCCACAATTCCTACCTTCCTCTATGTGGCTTCTTCTCTCCCTCTAGTTGTGCAGTTTGTTCTATCAGTCCTCAGGTCTATTTCTTGAGTATTCGGAATGATGTGATAGTTATCTAGCTGTGTTTGAGGGACAAGGCAAGCCTAAGGTCCTCCCACCAAGACACCATCTTAGCTTCTCCTTCAGATCTCATTTTTAATCTGTATATTTTTAATAATAACATCTGAATATCATGTCACTGGTTATAAATTATATTTATTTTCATAATGGTCACTATGGATTCTCTATAAATATCTTAATTTTGAACTTTATTTATTTATTCAATTATTTATTTTTCAACTCATTTTATTAATCAGAAAGTTAAAGTTCAGAAAAGTAAGATGAGTGTCCTCAGGTAACTTGAACACATAAATAGTAAAACTGGAACCCTGGGGTATTCTGATATTAAATGTATGTGTCTTGTTTTATACTATGTGGGTGCTTCTCCTTTCTTATTTGTGAGAAATAAAGGGATAAGAAACAGATAAAATATCATACCCATTTTGTTATTTATTCAGCAAGTATTCATTGAGTATAACTAGCATCAGACTATGTCATAAATGTTGACATTAAAAAGTAAATCATAATCCTAAATACATGAGGGTTGAAGTTTTTAAGGTGATAAGCATATAAAAATATAGAAAATATCACCTTGGAAGTATGTGCCAAATATGTATAGGAAATGCCACCATGGAGGTGTGTGCCAAGTACAATAAAAATATAGTAGATGCATAAGAATGTTAACCTGGGGAGTCAGGAAAGGCTTTATAGAAGTGGTGCTCTATGAACAGGATTTCACCAGATTGAAGAGGAACAAATTCTCATATCAGGTGGCACTTTAAAGGAACAGTAGGCAATTCTCTAAGCTGCAACCACAGTGGACTGAAGAGGTAGTACATCAAGCTGGAACACAAGTTCATTGTGGAATTATAGGTGATTCAAGTGAGATTAAAATATATGGAGTAGTGAAAAGAACATTAGACTGAAAAAGAGAAAAATTCATTTCCAGTATTGCCTTTCATTTATAAGCAATTATTGTGAGTCTTTTATGTGCTAGACACTGTACTACTTGCAGAGCTTATGGCAATTAGCAAGGACAAATAAAAACCCTGCCCCAATGAAGTTCATAGTCTAGTGGATAAACATACATTTTTAAAAATATTTACAATACATATTATAGTTGCAAGTGTTATCTGGGAAGGGGGTAGGTATGTGCAGGGAACTAAGGCAGTTATGCAGGAAATATTAGTGACATTCAAGTTTTGACCTCTAGTCTGTAGAAGTTACATTTAAGGGGAAGGTAGAAATCCATTTAGAGCAAGAGAATAGCATACAAAGCCCAGAGGCATGCAAGAGCATGCTGAGGTCAGTATGGGTAGTGAATAGCCCTTGAGAAGGAGAGATAAGAAGAGTTCAAGCAGAAAATCAGAAGTGGTCAGATGAGTCACAGTCTCGTAATGGAGTTAGAGGTTATTTTAAGGCAATGGTAAACCTTAGAGATTTGATGACAGTTTAATGGTAAACTTTAGAGATTTTATGAAGAACATATTTTTGAATGATCACTCATTTATTAGTGTGGAGAGTGGACTAAAAAAGGCAAATCTAAAGGCAGTGATATCACTTAACTAGGTGGTGTAGTGAAGAAGAGAAGATATAGTGGCAGTTTCAAGTCACTAGGGTCATAGAAGCAGAGAAGCCAATTTCACTTAATGTTCCTGGGCCTTGGGTTTGTCTTCTAGCAAATAGAAATGTTGGGTTGGATGGACTCCCATTAGCTTTCCAATGGAAAAATTCACCCCAAAGTGTTCAGCTCATGTACTACAATGAAAAGAGCATCTGATCCCCAACAGTGGCATTCAGAGAGTGGTGCAATGAAAATTTGACTTACCACATAGCTATGAGGGTCTCGGCTGTAAGAGTTTGAAAGAGAAAAATAAAAAGCAGCCACAAGAGAAAGAGGAAAGCTAATAACGTGGAATGTCTGCTGGGAACTGCTTCACACAGGCTCATTTGTGAAGGTTCCTAGGGGAAACCAACAAAGTGGAACAGTGTGAAATTTTTATCAGAAAACCCCGAACCACATGAAAACTGCCTTCTTTTAGTTTATGCACAAATGTCACACCAAAGTGAATTCATTCAGATTTGGGGAATGTTTTCCTCTTAGCCCAGGAACCTTTCGTCTAAGCAAGAAAGAGAGACCTGTTACCCTGTCCAGAGAGAGTGCTCTCTCCAGGTTGGCTGTCCAACTCCTGGCTCTGTGTGTTTGCAGTCTAACAAGGAGTGGAGATGTTGATGTAGGTATTTGGCTTTTCCGTGGTACTGCATGGAAAATCAGAGCAAGCATTTTTTAATAATACTTGATAGGAGAACCAGGTTCCTGCCATTCATGGTGGGAATGGGGAAAGAACTGGATAGGAGTCCTCATCTAGCCTTCACATGCGTACACAACACTCCCCCAACTCTGTCGCTTACCCTCCCCATCATTGATGGCCTTTCCCCACAAGGGGTCCATACACTTTTCTTTTCACCTGGTTGTCAGAATTTCTTGGGTGTTGTGATCTACTGGGCCCACCTCCAGCTCTGAGGTGTCTCTTTTGCATTCTGCCCTGTTCCTACTTGATCTGTTATGACCAGATACATAAAATCGTAAACTTCAAAGACGCTTTAAGAATTGGATAATCCAGCTGCTTCATCTTACTGCCATAACAACTGAGTTGGAAGTTTATGGCATCATCTGCCTTCTCAACCCTGGACAGAATAAGTAGGAAAAGGATGCTACATGCCGAGTCACAATACTGATTAAGACTCTTTCCTTCTATTACCAAGAAAGCATCCTCTTTGCCATCATTCTGAATTTAATGTAAGGAAATAAAATGGTATTTCTGTTTCCAAATTTTTCTAATTTACACATTTGTGTTTTTCTTGAATGTTAGCATTCATTCTGCCCCTATCTTCACAGAATTTTAAGGTGGTGGTGAAGGTGAAGTCCTTGATGATAATTAATTCAGAAAAGCATATGTGTTTATAAACATTAGAGGTAATTGATCTATTTATTCCTTACATCCCATAAAGTTTTATTCATTATATTTTTTTGTTCATTATTTTTTTAGGGCTCCTCTCACACTGTTCACTCATATATCTCATTACATGCCTGTCTTCTTTTTAAACTGTAAGCAACTTGATGGCAGAGCCCATGTATTCTTCATTTTTACATTTTAAACCTCCAAAATTGTATCCAGCAAATAGGGCTGACTGAATATTTGTAGAGTGAGTAAAACATTTGGTTTTTAACTGAAGAGACAGTGTCATCTATATTAAATAAAGCAGTATAAAAAACATGCAAAAATACATGTCAATGAATTTCATTTAAGATATCTTAACTTTAGAGCTTTGGTGTTAATTGAGACATGAAAGAAATTTGAAAAATTAATTTATGCTTTTACATGCTTCTAATTTCTTATATAAAACCAGGAGACAAATAGTACAAGAAGCAAATCATTTAAATTGTGTATTCTCTCATTTACTAAAAGTATTATGCAGTTTTAAGAATTAGTGGCTTGAACTGGCCTATCATTTCTAACAAAAGAAATTATGTATCTACATAGGGTATGCAAAGAGTTTCTTTGAGTTTTAATTTGTATAAGATAATCATGAGAGTAGTCTTCACCAAAAATTGTATTACATAAACTAACTTCAATTTCTACATTCCAACTACTCTTTATTCATTCAAAGTTGACATAAATTTTTCAACAGTGGAGGTAGATGTGTGGTAAATGGAGCTCTCACACATATAGTAATATTTCTTATATTGTAATTTAAAGTCTTTTTATGCTTAAATCCTTGCCGTTACATAAGGAAGACAAATTCTTGAAGGCTGTGGAGGCAGCAATTTATTTGTCTCCTGGATATGGTATTAAAAAAGAGGTTTTGTATAAATGATCATTAAGTCACTGAGTAGGATTGCTTAATACATATTGAACCATCACCTACAAGCTATAGTCTGGAGGTAGTAAGAGCCCCATCAGCAGGCTCTGGCTGAATTTGCCTTTGAATCTTGCCAGAAGAATTTATCCTTGGATGTCTCCTTTCTCAAGGCAATAAAGAATCTTTCTGTACAGTTTGCACATGTGAAAATAATATGTTTCCTCTAGCTTTGCCCCTGTTGCTAAGGGTCCCATTGACAAACTGGAAACGTCTTTCTGTAGAAATGATCTAGAAGAGCATTCTCTAAAATGTATTCTGTGTAATACTAATTTGATTAGATTTTCACTTTTCAAAGGGGAAAAGAATTCTGTGATCAAATACTTTAGGAAAGCTGATTAGACTGATGGATTTCTGATCCATCAGAAACTGATGCTGATGGATTTCTTAGGAGTTTAAAATTCAGTTACACATTATCTATCTCAAGAAAAGAGATAAAGAACATAGTGTTTCCCAAATTTAATGACTACAAACTTTATTCAACTCTAACACATATTGTAGGAATAGTGTTCTGTTAAAAACACTTGCGAAAATTGTATTCATGTCAATGGGAATGGAAATGAAGAGTCCCATCAGTTGAGAAAACTGAAATGAGTTCAAAAGTTAAATTCTTCTTCAGAGAAATATAATCCATTCAAATGACAGAAAATTATCATTTTATGCAATAATGCCAACCAAACGCAGTAAGATTTTTCCTTTCTCTGTTCTATATTTGTCTTTTTTTCCATAGTAAGAATCCTGGCTCCCAACAATACCTGTGTTTGCTTATTTGCTCAGTCCTGTTATACAACCTGGTTTAATTTCTGTTTCTATATTCCAAAAGAATATAGTAGCAAAAGTATAGTCACAGTGAGGATACCTCATAGCTTGTCTTGTAAATACCCTTCCTCAATAAATGCAAAACAGGAGTACTTACGGTAATGACTGATTACAAGATGATTCTGGAATATCTTACTGAGCCAGTAACTATGCAATCTCTCAAAAATGAGGGGTCATGTGCAAATGACACAAGAACAAGGTTCTTAAATTTCCTACTGACCAAAGCTGGAGAAGGAAATCTTCAAAATAAATAATGACAGTTATGGATTAAAACATAATGAATATTTTTATCAAGTACTGCAGAGAGCAGAGATGTATAGGAAGACAAGATATATATATATATATATATATATATATACATATATATATATATATATACACACTCCACATTCATACAGTTGATCCTTGAACAATATGGGTTTGACCTGGGCAGTGCACTTATATACAGATTTTTTTAAAAATATAAATACAATACAGTACTTGTTTAGAAAGCAGGCTGTGTGGTGACTCACTGTGACATGCAATTCCATTGCTTCTGNCTATATCTAAACAAGTACTGTTTAGTTGTACTTGTTTAGAAAGCAGGCTGTGTGGTGACTCACTGTGACATGCAATTCCATTGCTTCTGCATTATTTCAGGATATAGAAATAGGAGGGGTGCCTGCCTGGCTCAGTCTGTAGACCTTCTGATTCTTCATCTCAGGGTCTTGAGTTCAAGCCCCATGCTGGGCATGGAGCCTACTTAAAAAAAAATATATAGAAACAGGAATTATTCCATTTGTATTGTAGGATTGAGCAAATGAGCAAATACATTGATATTTTTGGGATCCGGAGTTTTTATTATGGAAGAAAAGACAAATAAATAAATACAGAATAGAGAAAGAAAAAGCTTACTTTATTTACTTGACATTGTCAGCATAAATTGATAATTGTTGTCATTTGAATATATTTTCTCTTTTTATGATTTTCTTAATAACATTTTATTTTCTCTAGATTACTTTCTTGTACCAATCCATAAAAGTTTTATTTAACTTTGTTATCAGCAAAGCTTCAGGTCGACAGCAGGCTATTAGTAGGTAAGTTTTTGGTGAGTCAACAGTTTTATTCAGATTTTTGAGTTCACAGGGTGTTGGCACCCGTAAGCCCTGTGCTGTCAAGGGGCCAGATATAACTCAAGTTATATGGGGAGTATTTTCTTATAAAATTAAAAATAACTGAGAAGAGTTACACTTCCTGTTATATACTGTATGCTAAATATTTTAAATGACTTACTCCTTCAGAGTTTTCTAAATGATTAGTTTGCTACTACCCAATGATGTTATGAAAATAAATGAGAAGGGGTGCCTGTGTGGCTCAGTGGGTTAAAGGCTCTGCCTTCGGCTCAGGTCATGATCTCAGGGTGCTGGGATTGAGTACCACATCAGGCTCTCTGCTCAGCAGGCAGCCTGCTTCCTCCTCTCTCTCTCTGCCTGTCTCTCTGCCTACTTGTAATCTCTCTCTGTCATATAAATAAATAAAATCTTAAAAAAAAAAAGAAAATAAATGAGAAGAGATTTGGTTAGTTAAAAAAATAAGGTCACAACAAGCATAAAAGAATTAATAAATCACATATTAACACTAAAGACCAAGCAAAGAAATAAATTCAGGGAGAAGCTAAAGCTNATAAATTAGAAGAGATTTGGTTAGTTAAAAAAATAAGGTCACAACAAGCATAAAAGAATTCATAAATCACATATTAACACTAAAGACCAAGCAAAGAAATAAATTCAGGGAGAAGCTAAAGCTCTTCTTTATAGTAGCATGCAACTAATGATTGCCAAAAGAATGATGTAGTAAAAAAAAAAATCACTATTTTGCAACCAATATAGTAAGAATAAATTCAGGGGTTGCCTGGGTGGCTCAGTCAGTTAAACATCTGACTCTTGATTTCAACTCAGGTCATGATCTTAGGGTTGTGAGATCAAGCCCAGCATCAGGCTCTGTTCTGGGCATGGACTCTGCTTAAAATTCTCTCTTCCCTCCACCTCTCCCAGCTCATGCTCTCTCTCTGTCTTTCAAAGGAAAAAAAAAAAAGAATAAATTCAGGTCAGGATTATTTTTCATATAGTGTTTTTCTACATTACCTTTGGCTTAATTCTTTATAAATGAAACCATGAGCGATAATGGCCAAGTGTAGTCCACACAAATTTAAAAGAAGGAGGTTTTATAGAAAAGATATATTAAAAGTCTGGATGCAATGCTGATGGCTTTCTTTTTTTCCAAAACTATTCTGAATTTCATGGTGTGAGTTAGAATTCTTAGCAATATTTTAGCCAGTTATCTAAGTCTAGTAGCTTATTCTTCACTTCTGTCTCTAATCTTAAGAATCATCAACTCTTTTCTTGAAGAATTCTGATATACCATATGTTCTTTCTCAATTTTTATTTTTGTATTTCATCAAACTACCGGTAACATTAAAGTATAAGATTGGGTATTTTACCTATAGATTCTATTTCTTTTTTTTTTTTTTAAGGTTTATTTATTTATTTATTTGACAGAGAGAGATCACAAGTAGGCAGAGAGGCAGGCAGAGAGAGCAGAGGAAGCAGGCTCCCCACCAAGCAGGGAGCCCGATGTGGGCCTCGATCCCAGGACCCTGAGATCATGGCCTGAGCTGAAGGCAGAGGCTTAACCCACTGAGCCACCCAGGCGCTCTAGATTCTATTTCTTTCTTTTTTTTTTTTAAGATTTTTTTATTTTTATTTATTTCACAGAGGGAGAGAGATCACAAGGAGGCAGAGCAGCAGGCAGAGAGAAGGGGAAGCAGGCTGCCTGCTGAGCAGGGAGCCCGATGTGGGCCTCGATCCCAGGACCCTGAGATCATGACCTGAGCTGAAGGCAGAGGCTTAACCCACTGAGCCACCCAGGCGCTCTAGATTCTATTTCTTTCTTTTTTTTTTTTAAGATTTTTTTATTTTTATTTATTTCACAGAGGGAGAGAGATCACAAGGAGGCAGAGCAGCAGGCAGAGAGAAGGGGAAGCAGGCTGCCTGCTGAGCAGGGAGCCCGATGTGGGCCTCGATCCCAGGACCCTGAGATCATGACCTGAGCCGAAGGCAGAGGCTTTAACCCACTGAGCCACCCAGGCGCCCGATTCTATTTCTTTTCTTTGCTTTTTTAATAGTTGCTTTGTTTAGATATTTCCTTCCTAATCGCCTGATACATTGTTTACCTCTGCTTTAATTTTTTAAATTGGTTATATTTGCTAAGTTGGTGAAAATTAAGGAAATTATAAGGAAGCCATAAGGAAACCTAAAAGAAATAATACTAATCTTATACGAAAAATTCATAGCAGCTTTCTGAATTTATCACTTTCCCCAAGTTGAACATTTTTATAATATTGACTGAAAACATCATATAATTTTCACATTCTAAGGTAATTAATGATATGCCTACTGATTTTTTCATAATAACTAACAAAATTGTAAGTTTTTATAATTGGGGGCATTTTCTTTTTTTTTTTATATCTCTTGTTTCCTTCTTAGTTTCTGGGAAAATGCAAGTATGCACCATGAGCCTAGGAGATAATTTTGACTTGAAATTAAAAACTAAAAGTTAGTTATAGAAACATAAAGTCATTTGACAATTTTTTGATATGATTCAAACTTAAGTGTAGGCATGTATCCTGTCATAATGGACATTCGTTTCATCACTACTTAAAAGTTTAATTTGAGGGGCACCTGGGTGGCTCAGTCAGTTAAGCATCTGCCTTCAGTTCAGGTCATGATCCCAGGGTCCTGCAATCGAGCCCCACATGGGGCTCCCTACTCAGTGGAGAACCTGCTTCTCCCTCTCCCTCTGCCTGGTACTTTGCCTACTTGTGCTCTCTCTCTGTCAAATAAATAAATAAAATCTTTTTTAAAAAATCTAATTTAAGATGTCTTTCAATGCTACAGTCATAAACTGACAAATAGGAAAAAAAACCTTATTTCAGTATGGATAGCTTATTAAAATTGCTAGATCATTCTTTGATTTACCAGATTTCCTTGCCTTTCCTTGAGTTGGGAAGTCAGATATCAAGGTATTTAAAAATAGATCTCTATAACTATAACTAGAACATGTGTTATAAAAAACAGCTACCCTACATGTTCTAACATCTAACTTTATATTCTTGTGGATCATAATAACTAATATCATGTGATAATAGTTGTTAGGACTCAACACTGCTTTAAAGAATGGAAAATCTGATTTTTGAAGAAAATACAAACATTTTCTATTAGTGTATGTATATCCAGAGTCAACTAGATAGGAATTTAGTCCTCCTTGGGAAAAAAAAATACCAGCATAAGTACTTCTGTTCTTCATGATTTAAGAATTACAGCAGATACTGTGTAAGTTTAGGTTCTTAAAATATGAATGTATCCATCTTGCAAAAGATGTAGGTAGAAGAAATTATGTCAATTAGCTTGGCAAGATATTGCGAGAACAAATTAGTCTTCTTTTAAATGGCCCCAAAGCAGCTTCTTGTAAGGGAAAAATATAAATGTTAATATCAAATTTCACTGAAGTGGAATTGGGAAATGCTATCTGAATTGCTGTTAAATCAGAATCTTTGGAAAATTAAAGACAATTAGTTTCTACAAAGATCATAAAATATGAAGTCATTTTAAATGGTATTGACACATAAGGATAGTTTATCCTTTATTAATTAGATCACAATTATAATCAGATTGGATATTTCACATTCTGAAAAAGATAAAAGCAAGAACTAAGCTTTATTATTTATTTATTTATTTATTTATTATTTATTTATTTATTTATTTATTTTCATATAAGCGGGTTAACCTAGAACCTGATGTATATAGAANGCTAAGCTTTATTATTTATTTATTTATTTATTTATTATTTATTTATTTATTTATTTTCATATAAGCGGGTTAACCTAGAACCTGATGTATATAGAAGGAACAAAGTGAAAGTTTCTGCCTATATAAATGGTCAAGTGAATGGCAAAATGAATAACAATGTTTGAGGAGTTTGTTTCTTTTTTTTTTTTTTAAGATTTTATTTATTTATTTGACACAGAGAGAGAGATTACAAGTAGGCAGAGAGGAGGAAGCACGCTCCTTTCCAAGCAGGGAGGCTGATGTGGGCCTCAATCCCAGGACCCTGAGATCATGACCTGAGCCAAAGGCAGAGGCTTTAACCCACTGAGCCACCCAGGTGCCCGAGGAGTTTGTTTCAATTGAATAAAGTATCTCACACATTACTTTTTCTCCTACAATAATTCTTTTTTTTTTTTAACATAGTAGTAAACTCTAGCCCCATATATTGACTGTCAAGAAAATTAGAACGGGCTTCATCTTACTTAAAATGAATACTAAAAGAACATAAATTCAAAAGNAACATAGTAGTAAACTCTAGCCCCATATATTGACTGTCGAGAAAATTAGAACGGGCTTCATCTTACTTAAAATGAATACTAAAAGAACATAAATTCAAAAGGATTCGTTGAACACCAGTTCTGGTTTGTAACACAATAGTTGGTTTTTTTTTTTTTNAAAGATTTTATTTATTCATTTGACACACAGAGAGAGATTACAAGTAGGCAGAGAGGCAGACAGAGAGAGAGGAGAGAGGAGGAAGCAGGCTCCCCGCTGAGCAGAGAGCCCGATGTGGGCCTCGATCCCAGGACCCTGGGATCATGACCTGAGCCGAAGGCAGCGGCTTTAACCCACTGAGCCACCCAGGCGCCCTAACACAATAGTTTTATCCATTAAAAATCCTATGTAAAAAATACTTAACCTTGGTAATATTTCAATAAAATATTTAGAAAAAAACAATCAGGGAATAATTATTTGATTTAATCCACAATTTTCATGAAAAATCTAGCAAAGTGAGGCATTATCAACTGCAGTGGAGAGAGGGAAAATAAGTTGTTATTTTATGAAGTTAGGGAAGGCCTCTTGAATCAGGTGACATCTGAACAGTGACCTGAAGAAAGTGAGGAGGCTAATCATGAAGATATCAGAAGGAGGAATTTTAGGCAGAAGAAATAAGCATGGCCTGGAGTATGCATGTTGTATTTGAGCACATTGCAAGGAAACTACTGCAGCTGAGGTGGAAAGAATGAGGAAGTGACTGGAAGTAGATAGTCTGGAACGTAGTACCCGGTAAGTCCATGTAACTTCGTAGCCCATTTTAGGGATTTTGGATTTTTACTTGAAAAAGATAGGAAGCCATTAAAACATTTCAAACAGAGGACTAAAATGATCTGATTTACTTACATTTCAAAAGGATCACTCTGGGTATGGTGTGGAGAATAGAGGATGCAAATGAAGAGTCTATGCAAGCCAGGCAAGATATGATGGTGACTTGTCACTATCCAGAGAGCTTTGGAAGTGCTGGGAAGTAGCCATAAACTTGACAAATCTTTAGGAAGAACCGCAAGATTTATGCTTAAGCTAAATGTTTGGTCAGGCACAAACCCAAAGTATTTAGCCTGAGCAACTACCCAGAAGGATGAAGTTATCTTTTATGAACATGGAGAAGACTAAAGAAGAAGCATGTTTAAGGAGATGGAAATCAAGAAATTGGGTCAGGATTATGATGTCTATTGGAAAACCAAGGAAAGATGATAATTTGGCAGCTGAGTATAGAGTTCAAAGAAGAGATATGAATTGGGTAGCCATTTACATTTAGGCAGTGTTTCCTGGATGAAATCACTTAGGAAGTGAGTGACTTAGTAAAGAAAAGAGTCTAACAATTAAGATCTAAGTACAAATTCCTATACCCTAAAAACAGAACCCAATATTAAAATTCCTTCATCAGACCTTTCAAGTCCCATACTTGCAACAATTGAAAAATAAAGATATGTGTTAAAAATAAAAGAATCATTTGTTGTTTGCACTTATTATGACTTGTCATTTATTGTATTTTTTTAGAATTAAAAAGAAATGGAATATATCTTGCCTCTACAGAAAGAAGTATGTGTGAGGAGTTTGGATTCTGTTTACAAACCTAAGTGTGATTTTTTTTCAGGCTCAACCATGGGCAATTACAAAGGCTCTACATGGCAGGCCTTATGGGGAAAGCTGCTGTCCCCATACCGGATTTGGGGCACAGCCACTGCATTACAGCTTCTGGGAGGAGTTGAAGTCAGGAGTTCAGGGCCCCACTGACTGATCATGCTCTTCTCATATTTGCATTCCTACCTCTAGGACCTTCTTTCCTTATGCCTATATCTTGAGACCTTGGGCAGAGGTCTTCCAGTGCCTCTGTTGAAGCCATCAATTTTCCCAAACTTATTTTTATTGCTTGTTTAGTACTATAATTGATAAATAAAATTTAATCTATATGAAAATCTGTCATTATTGAACATATAACATGTTCTAAGATTCTCTTGGAAAGACAAAATACTAAAATTCAGTCAAAGCCAATTACATTTTGATTCTAGATACATAGAAAAAAAGATTACTTATGCATCATTTTGAAAAAAGTGAAGTGTGTCTATTAAGATCCCTTAACTTTTACTCAGTACTTCATTTTCATAAGAATTATATTATTTGAATATTATTCTTAATTCTATTTTTAATGTTGTTGTTAGGACTCAAAGGATCATAATGTCTTACACATGGCAAATATAATTCACTGAGATTTATGTAGAGAAAATTAAATGGGAGTAGGTGTAAAAAGCTGGTTCTGTTTTCAGCTGTGGAACTTGGTAGCTGAGGAGTTCTATCAAAGTTACCAAACCTTTCTGAATTCCAATTTTCTTGGCTCTAAAATTAAATGTCAAAAGATTATTTTATTTCAGGAATCAAATAAGTTGGTATAGATTAAAATGACATGTATTGTGACTACTCAACCTTTCAGTATCATTATTACAATATTAGATTTGTAGAGTTTCTTGGTGAAATGTATTGGATTGCCTATGCTGCAATAGGTTGACCATATCTAGGCATGTTTGTAGTCTTACTTTTCCACTTATCAATGCCTTCAGCTCTTTTCCGTTTTGCTTCCTTGTTACCCAGGAATGATCTCAGACAGTCCTTTATCCAAAGGATATTTGCTCTCATGGGCCCAGTCCCTTCTCTTAGACAGAACCCTCTGTCTCCATCCTCACTTCCCACAGGGCTCAATTATCTGGGCTGGCCAAAGTGCAAGGTCACTAAGCAGAAAGGAATGGTATTGTGGTAGAAAGAATTCTGGAATTAGCCCTAAAATGGCTCAGATCTTTGGTCTTCAGTGACTACTTTTCTAACTTTTGGAAAATAACTAGTTCTTGTTTTCTTAACTGTGCAGTGGGGTTAGTGATAGTCTTTAGCTACTCTTCACATTTGAAGATCAAATGAAATAAGGCTCCCTGTAAGGTGACTTGTAAACAGTAAAACATACAAAAAAAAGTAGATATTACAGTTCAGATAAACATACCCATGCCAGTGGAAGGACTACAATGAGGAGTCTCTGAAAAACTTTGTCATTATGAAGATGTGTTTGAGTGTTTAACAGAGGCCTTTCAGAGATAAGATCTCTTCTCTACTGTTGAATTAAAAGGAATGGCATAGAACACTGCCTAGAAATGAGATACATTTAGTCAAGAAGGTGCAATGGGTATCATTTACATATTAAAAAACTGATATCCTTAAAAAAAACCCTGATAACCTAAGTGTAGAAATATACCATTTAATTAAAATATATCCAAGTTTTAAAAAAATCATGCAAGGTAGATGGTCATGGTAATTTTTCTGGCATCACCCCCAATAAATCTCTTACATAACTTATCCCATCATGGCTTTCTTCTTCCTGGGGAACCCAACCATCCCTCCATACATTTACATGTGCCACCCCATCACGTCACACACATTACTTCAAAAAGGTCACATTAAAAAAAATTAGATAAAATATTCCTGTAGTTTGAAACCAGTAATAGGAATAAAAATTATTGACTCTGGTGAAATGAGGCTATCGTGTTACTCTTAATAACATCAACTGTATTTGAAATTGCTTGATGGTTCTTAATTTCTAAGGTTAGGTCTTATGACTCCAAGTGTTTCTACACTAATTCTCAAGACTAATAGATATCATGCTGTGTCTGGAAAAAGTTTTTGAAACAGAAATGAATAACAGATGGTTTTTTCCTAGATTGGAAGGACTTTCGATTCAGATGTTCAAGATGAGATTCAAAACACTTGAATGGTATCTAATTGTTCCAGGACTAGTAAATGGAAAACTCAAGCAGTTTATTTAATGTGATTGGATAATAGTAGATGGATAGTGGTATGTTTAACTCTAATTGCACATGTTTTCCCAGTGTATATGGAAGCACTAGGTGTAATACATGTCAAATGATTAACATTAGAAATATAGTCAGCGTTTCACGAAACAAACATAACAGAAAATATTTTCAAATTGAAGATTGTCTACATACTCTTGGGTGAATGTCCACCAAAATTCAGTGTTGAATATTTAATGAAGGATATCTATATTTAGTAGAACTGAAAATTAGAAGTGATTCATGGAAAAGTTGATGGAGGCAGAAGAGGAAAGCTGAGTCCAGGTTTTTGTTTGTTTGGGGTATCCTATAACCACTGAAAGCCATTGTGAAAGAAATCATATTTAGGTTCCAATTAATTTGAATAGGCATTAAAACAATAGCAAGATTCTTTGAGCACTTTGTGATTATCACAAACAGACTGATTATTCCATTTTTTACCGTTTACTAGAAAAGTTTAAGGTAAGTTCTTTATTTTTTTATGGCTTTTAAAAGTCTTATTTCATTAATAGGTGCTCTCATCAATCCCGAGGGCAATTTGTCTTCACTTTATTACTTTCACTTCACTTTTATTACTTATTAAAAATTAATTAATTAATTCAAATTAATTCTCCTTTGAAATGAGAATATGTTTGTATTTGTGGTATTTCAGCAATCTGGAAATAAAATATTCATCTAAAACAATACCATTTGAGAAAATAATCCATGATGTTTATAATTCACATTAAGAGTCACTATTCCTAATGTTTCTGTGATTTCATTGTTAATTTATTTTCCTTTTTTTTTTAAGATTTTATTTATTTATGGGCACCTGGGTGGCTCAGTGGGTTAAAGCCGCTGCCTTCGGCTCAGGTCATGATCCCAGGGTCCTGGGATCGAGGCCCACATCTGGCTCTCTGCTCAGCGGGGAGCCTGCTTCCTCCTCTCTCCTCTCTCTCTGCCTGCCTCTCTGCCTACTTGTAATCTCTCTCTGTGTGTCAAATGAATAAATAAAATCTTTAAAAAAAAAAGATTTTATTTATTTATTTGCCACAGAGGGAGAGATTACAAGTAGGCAGAGAGGCAGGCAGAGAGAGAGGTGAAAGCAGGCTCCCTGCTGAGCAGAGAGCCCCATGCAGGCCTTGATCCCAGGACCCTGAGATCGTGACCTAAGCCGAAGGCAGAGGCTTTAACCCACTGAGGCACTCAGGTGCCCGCTTTTTTTTTTTTTTTCAAGATTTTTATTTATTTATTTGACAGAGAGAAAGAGATTACAAGTAGGCAGAGAGGCAGGCAGAGAGAGAGGAGGAAGCAGGCTCCCTGCTGAGTAGCGAGCCCGATGCAGGGCTCAATACCAGGACCCTGAGATCATGACCTGAGCCAAAGACAGAGGCTTTAACCCACTGAGCCACCCAGGCACCCCTATTTTGCTTTTTATAAAGGTAACCACATTTCTTTTATTTTTCTCTATATCGAACTATGAAAGAAGGAAGCACACACACAAACACACATTGTAATTAGCCAGGCTAATCTAATTTTAAGTCTAACTCTGCCATTTACCAACAACATGACTGAACAGATAATTCTACTACCAAAACCTTCACTATATCATTTTATTTTTAAAAAATTTTTAAAATACTTTATTTATTTGAGAGAGATAGAGAGAGGAGGAGAGGGAGAGAGAAAATTCTGATGAGGGAGGAGCCCAGCCAGGGGCTCCATCTCAGGACCCTGCCAGAGATCATGACCAAAGCTGAAATCAAGAGTTGGATGCTTAACAGACTGTGCCACCCAGATGCCCCTTCACTACTTCATTTTAAAATAATATAGGAAAGGGATGCCTGGGTGGCTCAGTGGGTTAAGCGTCTGCCTTCAGCTCAGGTCATGATTCCAGAGTCCTGAGATCGAATCTCACATCGGGCTCCTTGCTCAGCGAGAAGCCTGTTTCTCCCTCTGTCTGCTATTCCCCCTGCTTGTGTTCTCTCTCTCTCTCTGACAAATAAATAAAATAAAATAACATACAGAAACTCTAGAAATTAAATGAAATATTGTATACTATATATATTATATACACACATATCTATAATAAGAATATATAAAAAATATATGATAATGTATTTAAGGTATTAAATGAAGTATTAATGATCACAACCCTTTTGGGTTTTCACTTCAGAAGATCTTGGTGATATATAGTCAGTAATATTCTGTCAATCATGGAATTATGGTTACTGAATTTTTTTGCTGGAATTTCATATAAAATGTATTACTGACACCTACGCAATAGGCCTATAGTTTTCTTAGTTCCTCCTTTTTTTCCAGATTTTAAATAAATTTTGTGGAAAAGTCAAATTGAGAAATTAAAAAAAATTATTTCTAGTCTATTCCTTGAAATGTAAAATAATTCCTTGTTATATTTCTCTGGCTGCAGTGCCTTTCCTTCTTTATTCACATTGTTATTTCGATAGTTACTATTTCCACGTCACTCTTGGGTAGTTCTTGTTGCCTTGTTGCTATTGTGTAACTGTACAAAGTACTTTAGATGTCTCAAGTCTTTCTTTATCTCATGTTTTATCTTGCTTACATTTCCGACGTTGATTACATGAATTATCCTTTTATTCTCATATGTTTTATCAGTGCTTTTTCTTCTTTACTTTTTAATTGCTTGCCTGTGTTAATCCATTCCGTTCATGTCATGTTTATCAATTTATAATTTTCTGTCTTTTTCATTTTCCTCCTTCTTGGTATTTCTTGCATTTGTTATATGATTTGATTGAATTTTTATTCAATCCATTTCTTTTTTTTTTAGTTGATAATGATACATTAAATACTGTCCATTTGCTTGATTGACTATATCTTGCATCCCATACTTTTTAAAGGAAGTTTTTCACACACTTGTTGTCTTATAATCAGGGTATAATTTATCTTTTCTGTCTTTGAACCATTATTTCAATATTTTTTGAATAATGGTTATTAATTTCTTCTTATGTGGTAGCCATTTTGGACCCTGTTTTTCTGAAGTTTACAACACAGAAAATAGACAATCAATTAATCAATATATCAATATTTGTGTACATATTTATAAAATTTACTGTTTATAATAAGTGCTTCGAAGTGAATAAATGGGACTCGGATCAGTAAGATATAGAGAACAGAGAATAATTGTGGGGGGGGTCCCACATTTATAGAGTAATCAGAGGATACTTCCTTTAGGTTACAATTAAGCTTAGATATAAAATATAGGAAAGGGACAACAAAGCAAACTACAGAGGAAAGAATAGTCTAAGCCAACATAATAAATTATGACAAAGTTCTTAGTTGTTAACACCCCAGGGTCTTTGGACACTAGACAATCTTGTAGATGTTGGCAAGGCCAAATGTTACATGACTTTCTAGTAAATGAGTAACTGAATAAATTCATATTAATAAACAAACCTCATATTGTGTGGAGATTAGATTGCAATGAATAAGGGTGAAAAGGAAAACATCAGAATATTGAGCCAATTTAGGAGTTCAGGAGATAATGAAGATTGTGTTTATGAGCTCACAGTGGAACTAGAGACAAATAATGAAGGTAGAAACAGTAGGTGTATAGTGTGTAGTATGTATGTATTTTCCCAGAATATTGAAACAAATATTAATTTAAGTACCTTACTTAAGATATATGCTTTTCAGTTTCCTATTCTATCTACTAATACCAAGTCTTGGGTAGGGTGCTTCAGAAATTATATATATAAATAACTCACCTGGCCTAGATGACATTTAACTTAAGATATCTATCTTTATCTATCTATCATCTATCTATCTATCTATCTATCTATCTATCTATCTATCATCTATCTATCTACCTATCTATCTGTTATCTATCTATCTGTATCTCCTTGCATTCATGAGGCTCATATTTATTCAGAATTGGAGAGATGATATCAAATAAATATATAGGTAATAACATTACTATCACTAAAGTCCTAGGTTCCATCACTCAGAGCTCCTTCATTTCTAAAGAAGAAAAGTTGCAATAGTTACTATTACTGCCTAAAATATGTCAAAACTTAGTGCATGAAACACTCCTGTTGATATGCTCTCAGTTTTTATAGATTAAGAATTCAGATATGGCACAATGGGGATGATTTATCCTGATTCCACTATGTCTGGGGCCTCAGGGAAGAAGATTAAATTGTTAGAGGCAATTCAATACCTGAGGACTGACATTAATCTGGGGACATCTTCACTCACTTGTTGAGTAGTTTGATATTGTCAGGTGGGACTTTAGTTGTTCTAACAGCTCAGAACATCTGCATATTATCTCTTCATGTGATTTCTCTGTGTAGGCTATTTTGGGCTTCCTCACAGCATACTAGCTAGGTTGTAGGACCTGGTACCCCAAGAGAACTAGGTAAAAGTTGTATTATTTTTTATGATCTAACATTGGAATGCTTGTATCATTGCTTCCACTAGAATTACAAATCTTTCTAGATTATAAAGAAATAACTTAAGTCCTACCTCTTAATTGAAGGAAGGTCAAAATCACATTGTAAAAAGAACATGTGCATTCAGCAATGTTGTTGCAACCATTTCTGAAAAACACAATCTACCTTGCAACTGATATAGTAAATAATGGAACTCTGGAAGTCTAATTTGCTTTAGATAGTACTTGCAAAGAGCCAGCCACATCATTACTTCATTGCATGTTTCATCTTAGTTTAAATGTTATTTTAATTTTCGTCTTGATAGTTTAAGGTCATGGTTGAAAACCACACCATTTAAAGACCATTAGGAAACACATTTTTCAGAATAGTTTAAGAAGCATTTTGACTTATTAGCTTTCCTATGATGAATCACAAAATGAATCAGCTTTATACTAGGAAGTCAGCACGGCTCAATAAACTAATCAATGAACTAAGGCTTCAGCATATGGTATACACACTCTACTCCCCCCAAGATATTTTAAGCTCATTAAAATGGTCCAAACCAGATGCACATACAATTTTTTAATGCAACAGTGAAATCCTCACCAAAAATGATTTTTTTTGCAAACCCTTTGAAAGTTCTCACAGTATATTCATATGCATTTTTGAATGTCTACCTTCCTTGCTGTTCAACTCATCAGTCAGAATGTATTGGACAACAGCCCTATAAGAAACTGAGGAAACCTGTAATATAATTGGCCTCTTACAATTATGTATTTATTGGCAAAAGTTAAGGAAGTAATGAAAATATTGAATTATGTCTCACATGGAAATTGATACTAATGCATTCTTCTTCTAGCATATATTCTGCATCATAGTATATGAAGTAGATGGGTCATGAGAAGCATATTCAACTTGGCACACATGTCTGTCAATAATAACTTGCTGCAGGCAAGTCACTATGTTAAGTGCTTTCCTCCTTTTGCTCCTCTTACTGCTTGCAGTATGCCTGGACAGTCTATTTAAAAATAGAGGCCTATTTTTTAACTCATAAAGACAAGAAATCTTGGGATAAGCAGTCTAAGGCTTATTTGGCAACTCAACAGTGGTATGATTCCTGTTCTTTCTATAGATCAACTTTTATACCTTCAGGTCATGTGTCTCAATTTGAGGGGGGATGAAGGGAAAGGCCAAAAGCTGACAGGTCTGAAGACAGAATGTACGCATTAGCCTTGTATAATTCTTAACAAGAAAATGAAAAGGTTTCTGGAAGGAAGACTCAGGTAATTTCTTACATCTGATTAATGGGGACTGGACCACGTGGTCGCCTTTAAACTATTTAAAAAGAGTACGAGGAGACAAATATTTATTTTCTTCTTTTGCCTCTACAGAGGAGCAAGGCTGGGGGAAGAAAGGAGTTGTGAATATTCTTTATGGGCACTCACTTCACGTTGTCTACTGCACATCCTAGGGAGTCATTGCATTCATCGTTATCCGTGTTTTACAGTTGAGATGAGGGTGGGTGGCGGGGTGAAGTAGTTTCCCTAGTGTCGTATGGTCAATAACTAATGGAGCTTGGCTACAAGCTGGGCATCAAAGTTCAGAGTCACATTTTCAACTGCTGTGAGACGTAGCTTCCTATTACCACCCTGGATCAGAAAGTCATTGTTTCAGGAAATCTCCTTTTCATAACTTTTCCCCTCGCATAATCATCAGAACAGATATGATTTTGGATCATCTGAAAGGTGCCAAGGGTATCTATAAAAGCTATCTTTATTAAATCCATTAAAACAAAACAGTAAGGCTTATAAGTTTAAGAAATGTGTCTGTGGTCACACAAAAATAAAGGCAGGCTAGGATTTGGTTCCAATTGTACATAATTTCAAAGGCCCCTTTTTTTGTTTTTGTTTTATTTTGTTTTGTTTTCATTTTGTTTGTTTTTACTACACAAAGGTTGTAATTTTCCTAAACATAACGACTGTTCCAAATGCCACCCACTTATATCTACTCTGCAAAGATTTTAGAAGTAATTTATCATCTGTCTGTCTATCTACCCATTCATCACCTATCAATCTTTCTGTCTATCATCTACCTATCTACCAATAGATACATATTTAATTATGGTGAAAACACAGAACATAAAAGTTATCAGTTTAACCATTTTTAAGTGTACAGTTTAGGTGTTAATTATATTTATATTATTTTGCAACAGATCTCTAGAACTTTTACAGCTTGCAAAACTGAAACTCTATGCCCATTAAACAACTTCCCATTTCCACCATCCTATGACAACCACCATCCAATTTTTCGTTTCTGTGAATTTGACCACCTTAGATACCTCATGTTAATGGAATCTGCAGTATTTATCTTCTGGTGACAGGCTTAGTTCACTTAACATAATGTCCTTAAATTTCATCCATGTGGTAGCATGTCACATAATTTATTTCTTTTTAAAAGCTGAATCAGATTCTGTTGTATGTATATATGATATTTTTTAAAAAGATTTTATTTATTTATTTATTTGACAGAGAGAGAGAGAGAGAGAGATCACAAGTAGGCAGAGCGGCAGGCAGAGAGAGAGGAGGAAGCAGGCTCCCTGCTGAGCAGAGAGCCTGATGCGGGCCTGGATCCCAGGACTCTGAGATCATGACCTGAGCCGAAGGCAGAGGTTTAGCCCACTGAGCCACCCAGGCGCCCCTATATGACATTTTCTTTATCCATTCATCTGTCCACGGTTATTGAGTTGCTTCCATCTTTTAGCTATTGTGAATAATGCTGCAATGAACATGGGTGGGCAAATAATCCATTTGAGATCCTGCTTTAAATTCTTTTGGGTATGGATAGTATTATTGGATCATTATAGAAGTAATTTTAATTAATAAAATAATTTAAAACTTTAAACAGATTTCATTTGAAGATTGCCTTTTTTATCTATCCCTACATGCTTATAGTTTTGTTAGAACAATTAACCTGTGGCCTTTGACTCTCCAGTTACATAGATCCATACAAAATCTTGTTTCTCCAGATTGTTAGACCTTTCATGAAATCTTCTGCTTTTAATCCCATTCTGGACATACATGTCCTGCTGATTCTATTCTTCAATGTCAGTGACTACCAAAAAAATCCATTTATAGTAATACTTTAGGCCTTAGGCTGGGTACATGGAGCTTAGATGCCTAGAGACACAGTTCTGTAGTGTGATATAGAGGACAGGCTCTAGGTTGGCAAGCCTGAGTCTAATCCCAGTTGCACCCTTCATTTTCTCTGTGTCTTCGGGAAAGTATCTCAACAACCCTGTGCCTCAGCTTCCATTTATGTAAACTGGGGATAATAACACACGCTAATTCTTGGGATAATGTAAGGATGTGCCTAGTTATTACAAATAAAGCTCCTAGGACAACATCCAGTGAATATTATGTGCTGGCTGTAATTACTTTTCCTATTGTCATATTATTTGTTATTGTTTTTCATTCTCAGAAGCCATTCTGTTTTACAAGTCCTCATAGAAGAACATGGTTCTTAGTCCCACCATATTCAACGTGTCACTTGCAACTTCTTATATTAATTATTTGTCAAAGGTGGTTAAGTTAGAATTGAATTATGATGTGTTCATGTTGAATCAAAAATGTTCAATTATGGGGCCAGCCAGTACTACTGATACATTTTAAAGCTGAACCCTCATTCATGATTGAATTTTATAAATAATTCTAGACACATAGTAAAAGCTAAGTGTATACTATTTTATTCTCCTTTATAACAATTATCAAACTCAGAAAGTATGTCATATTCATTGTAATCTTAGCAAGAAAGGAAGAGCTAGGAAGATTCAGCTCTTGCCTTACTTGGTCCAGCTTCTTTTCCTTCATTCAAACAGTCAAGATAAAAAAATTGTACAGTAGAGACAAAGAAAAAGAAGAACACTAATATTAACTGGAACTTTGGCAACAAATGTCAATTTTAAAAAAAATTCTAGCAAAGTAGTCCTTGGATCTTAGAGCAAATATAAACTTGAAAATTTATTGCATCAGTGTGCCAAAAATTTACCTGCCAATAACAGAGAAAACGGAGCTGGAGAGATGGAGAAGCTTCTTTGATGCATAAGTCAAACTTGCCAAGGCATCTTGGTCCAGTCATGGCTATTGACCCTGCAAGTGGGAACCACAGAACTCAGAACTGCCTGGGGTGCTTCTAACTCTTATTTTCCAGGTAGAGAGAAAATAAATATATGACCTTAAGGTGCATTAATTGTAAGCATTTCTGAATCTCCCAGTAGTGTCCTCAAACATTATTCTTGGTATATTCCATTTCTCTTCCAAAACTCTCTAGCCTTCTGCTTTCTGCTCTGTGTCCCAGGAAACTGACTGTAAGGATTAGATCAAAGTCCGCCTTGACCTCTGGCTTTCAGTAGGGTTTGCCAATGATAAGCACTAGCAGAAAATCAAAGGGAAGAAGGGAAGAGATGTCAGTGGGATATTTATTCTACAGAGTCCCTCCAGCAGGGTTGCCATGAGATGCCAGTGTCCTTCAGTTAAAGGTCACAGAGCCTGTCAAATGTCCTTTGGCCTACAGCTCTTTCTTTCCAGCTTTCTGCCTATTCCTTTCCCCTTGGTCCATTCCAGGATTCTAGAAGATGCTTGGGAGCTCTTCTAACTCTTATCTATACTTTCATTAAACTGTCCTTTTATTAAACCCTTCTCAAATTACACAATTCAAATATCCCATCATTCTCTTTTGGGATCATGACTGAAAAACACATCAAAAACACTGAGGTGAAAATACATTTTCTTACAAAAAGGGAGACAGAGTTAGGGAAGATGAGAGGGATTATGCCTGCTGTACAACTGGTTCAAATTCTTTTTTTAACATTGTAAATACAGAATTTATAAGAAAAAGGCTTAAGCTTAATGTGGGATGTTTACTAGGTCTCCCACACTGTCTGGTTCACTATTGTCTTGTTTGCCAAATAGAGTGCTTACTATTGGTCTCTCATTTCCCATAGATTTTGCTATTGGTCAGCTGAGGTCATTAATATAAAGATACTTGTGTAGTAAAATAGTATGCTAATATTAATTATTTATATCAATGCAAAATGGGGTTTTCAAAATTTTTATTATGAGTGAAATCTTTTAAAAAGACAAGTCAGAATGAAGGATTGAAATGTTAGCACAATAATTTGAAGGTTAGAAGCTAAAAATAATTAAAAATCTAAATCTGTTTGAATATAAGAAAATTTTAGTGGTATACCTGAATCAGTATTCAGGAATTTGATTTACACTAAATGATGAGTATGTCACTACTAAGTTATTTCTTATATAGTATTATCTCAAAGAAGTGTTCCTATTTTATTCAGAGTGTACAATTTTTAACGAACTACTTTTGGTGACTATTTGAAATGTAAATTTTAATAATTGAAGTGCACATCCTGAAATGCAGAGGGAAAGTACATGAGTAATGCGCACAGTAAATTAAATATTTATTCCAGTGAAATTATTTGGAAAGGGCTGCTTAGATTTTAATACTGTGAAAAATGTTAAAAGCAAGATTTTATTTTGACACAAACAATTTTAATGAGGAAAGATACTTCATGTTTTCTCAAAGGGGAAAATATTAAAATTAATATTTGCATTTATCACTTTTCCTTTACTTAAAACATCTTGTGTCAATTTTAGTGGCAACAGTAATCTTCTTTCTAGCTTAATCTACTTTATCCACTTCAAATAACATTGAATAATTATGAGGAAGTGTGTATTTTCATTAATAAAACAGATTTACAACTTTTTTTTTTTTTTTTACAAATTCTAAACAAGAGAACATAGCCTCAATTAATGCTTCTTTGAGAGGGGCTGAAACTATAAAGTACAGTGGAGCACAATTAAGTTCATTATTTCACATAAAACTCTTTTTAACTAAGACCTTTTTCTTTTAAATTAAAATAAAAAAGTGGCACTTGGGTGGCTCAATCAGTTAAGCATCTGCCTTTGGCTCAGGTCATGATCCCAGGGTTCTGGGATCAACCTCTACGTTGGGCTTCCTGCTCAGTGGGGAGGCTGTTTCTCCCTCTGCCCCTGCCCCACTTTATGCTTTCTCTCTCTCTCTTTCTCTTTCAAATAAATAAATAAAATTTTTAAAAATTTTTCATAAATTAAGAAAATGAGTTTTTAAAAATGTGGTGCCTTTTTAAATATCACAAGTAAAGTTATTCCAAAAAATAAGTTGGCAAACTTTGTGTCTAAAGTGCCAGAGAAAAATATTTAGCCTTTATGGGCCACTTGATTTCTGTTGCACCTACTCACCTGTTCTATTGTTGTACAAAAGAAATCACAGACAATACATACATGAACATGAGTGGCTGTGTTCAAATCACTAATGCTGTAGCCATAGTGTGCCAACTCCTTTTCTAGAAAGCCAACAGTCTGTATTGTATTTGATTGGATGGCAGGAGAATTTTTCAGAACACTTTTAGTACATATTTAAAATATTTCAACTAAAATGAAGTCCACATTTGAAATAAGCTGGTAAAGATCATGCTCTTACTAAAAGAGTATTTTTGTGGGCGCCTGGGTGGCTCAGTGGGTTAAAGCCTCTGCTTTCGGCTCAGGTCATGATCTCAGGGTCCTGGGATCGAGGCCCGCATCGGGCTCCCTGCTCAGTGGGGAGCCTGCTTCCCCCTCTCTCTCTCTTCCTGCCTCTCTGCCTCCTTGTGATCTCTCTCCCTCTGTGAAATAAATAAATAAAAATCTTTAAAAAATAAAAAAATAAAAAAAAAATAAAAGAGTATTTTTGTGTTTTAAAAAGAACTCAGTAGGTTGTGTTTTAGGTCTAAATTTCTCTTTTGTCTGTTCTAGTGTTAGAATATGAACAATCCTTTTGTCATTAGAGTAGTTCCATGTAATTGAAAGATAAGGGTCTCTAAATTAAACTTCAGGTTACAGTCATATGAGCTTGGAGAATGAATCTAATATACTGAGCCTTGGTTTTCCCATCTGTTAATTAGAGTTCTCTGCTCTGAATACTGCATTATTAATATAGAACGCTTAAAGTTCTAGACAATGGCAGGTGCTCAATAAATATTAAATCCTCCTCCATCATCTTCAGTATTTTATAGAAACAACATTGAACCTGAAGGAAAACTCATAAGCTTTTTCTTTTAAGTACTCTGCCATGGCAGCAGAAAACAGAGAACTACAAGGGTGGAGCAGAAAAGACTCTGCTGATTTTCTGGCTTTTAATTTTCTGTCACTATTTCCTCAAATGAAATAAGAGTATTTGGAATGGCCTGGGTACTAATCCATGTAATGTATATTGCTCTCATTGACTCACCTGGGGAAGAGTATCTGGCAGTTCATATTAGGATGAAGTCACAGGTTTTTAGAATAATCCAGAAATTCATAGTCTTTGCAGTGAAAACCATGCATAAATATGCACTATCCTTACCTACCACTTTATAGGTCAGTTCATTTTCAGATCTGTCAAAAAGAAACCTTTACATTTATTTTCTTCATTGGAAAAATGTGAAACAACACTGATCAGAAACTAATTTCAATGCTAAAGTCGTGATTATATACTATAAAACAATAAAGAGACATATCTATAGGAAAACTATTTTAAAAAACACATTTAAGAGAATGTAACACTTTTTTTCATTACAAGTTATGACTTTATTTTGCACTTAGAATCATGAAACTACAGAATACTTTGAAGAGTTGAGATACCTTTGCCACACACACAAAATGCTCCCCAAAATGATAAGACGGAAGCAGTCAACGAAAGCCATTACAATCACAAGCCATAGGACTTTATTATGTGAAGTGACCGGATACAAAATAAATGCAAATAGTTGTCATTACAGTGACTTATTGAGATTTCAAACTATTTCCATTTAGGTCAGCCATGTCTTTAAAGTCTGTTAAATTAGATCTTTGTGCTTAACTTACAGTTTTCACAGGCTTATCTTATCCATTCACAGACTCAAACTATTCATGATCCACGTACATATCATGGTCCAAAAATAAAAATTTGTTTATTTGTTTTGAGACAAATATTTCAGAAATTGAGACTATAAATCAACTTCCTGGATTTGTCTGGTTCTACAGCAGCCTAATTCTACTGCCAGTTTTTCTCCCTTCTTTGTCCAAATACATTATATTTTCTTTCTCAGAAAGAAAATTATTTGATGAGAAAACCCTTTTAATGAGAAACAGATTTAGATAATAATAATTAATAATAATATTAATCTAGACAGACCTGCTTTATGATTTGTACTTCAGGAGATTATTCTTTTTTCTTCTATCACCGCAGTTCTAACCTTCTTCCTACCTTACCTCCTGTTTTATAGTTACTTCCTAATTGGCTTTGGCTTTTCTTACTCCAAACATCACACGCCAATAAGAGGAAAGTTCTGTAGAGTTAATAATGGCTCTTTTCTACTTAAGTATCTTTCTGAACTCTCCACAAATTTAGAATATCACCCAGCCCCTTGTGGTTTGTATTCTTGCCTCTTTACCATAGGGCCTGACCTATCTTTATGTGTCTCATCTTTAATGGCCTCTGTATGCATCTTAACTTTCAATTAAAATGGAAATTTTATTTGTGCCTATGCTTCTGTTTCTTTATTCAAGCTGTTTACTCAACTGGAAATGTGATCTCTAGTTAACCTCACCTGGTGACATACTGAATTCTCAAGCTCTTCCATCTGTAGAAACTTTCCCAGAGTTACCCTCCCTCCCTCAAATTGTATAACTAATTATCTCACCAGATGTTTCTTGAGAGTTCATCTTTATATATTCCCTGCTGTACTTTATCCATAGAAAGCGTTACATAAATATTTTGCATTAGGTTATATTTTTTCCAAAATGCAAATACAAAAAAAGGCAGAACTGACCTTATATTTACTAGAGCAATATGATCAATAGTGTTTGGAAACACCATTTGGAATCTTATTTTTTTTTCTTTTAAAGATTTGTTCATCCGTTTTGAGAGAGAGAGAGAGAGAGAGAGAGAGAGAGAGAGAGAGAGAGAATTCGAAGCAGAATCCACAGCGAGCATGGAGTCCCACTAGGGACCTGATCCTATGACCCTGAGATCACAACCTGAGCCAAAACCAAGAGTAGGATGCTTAACCCACTGTGCCATCCAAACACCCCCATTTGGAGTGTTTTTGACAGTGCTGTGACAGGTTTCTGTGACTTTACAGTGGCTTGTCAAGGGCTTTATAACAGTGAAAAACAATGATGAACAAGAGAAACATATGACCAAGTATGTCTGGACTTCATGTGGCAAGACGTTGAGAAGTTAAGTAAATATGATGATGTAAAGAAAAATAGTTTGGTCAGAAATTCTTTTCTATTTTTTTTAACAAAAACTGGCTCTTTAATGATGGTGGCTTGCTTTTGCTGTTTCAGGCTTTTTAACTGTATTAGGATTTAATTCTCTTAACAACCCTATGAAGTGGCACTATTCTTGGACCATTTCACAGAGGAGACTGAAGCAGTTAGAGGACAAGCAACTTGCCAAAGATCACACATGGGTGGAGCCAGGCAACAGGGTTCAGAGTCTAAGGTCTCCATTTTATTGCCTTTTTGCATCTTACTGGAGATGCTCTAAGTTGTTTGCTTTTTTTTTTATTTAATTTTATTTTTTCAGTATTGTTTTTGGTGGACAAATGTTAACAGATGTTAACAAATGTCAACTCATTAAATATCTACGAATCACTTCAATTCCACTGCTAAGTAAGATCGATGAAATAATTGAGAATGTGGTATCTTGCTACAGGAAATTTTCCAAGTGAAAATGGGCCCTGGTGTAGAAGTTTGATAATTTTATATATGTACTTATTCATTTATTAGATTCTTATTCAATTATTGGTTATTAATTTAAATTTTACTTGAGCAAATGATCCTATCTAAATCTCCTTTTGTATAATCAAAGTACAGGGTGCATTTTGTTATAACATATTGACTTGGGGAGCACCTTATGCATTAGCCTTCGGCTCAGGTCATGATCTGGTATCCCAGGATTGAGCCCCTCCTCAGGGTCTCTGCTCAGTGGCGAGTCTGCTTCTCCCTCTCCCTCTGCCCCTCCCTCCACCTGTGCTCTCTCTCTCTCTCACTCACCCTCTTTCTCAAATAAATACATAAAATCTTTTAAAACAAAACAAAATAACATATTGACTTGGAATACAATTTCATATTTTACAATTACGGGCCCCTTGATGTGAGAGTACCATCAATCATTCTTTTTGATGCTAGATCATTGGCAAGCATGCAACCCTCAATTAAGCAAAATTAAGCATATTCTAAGACTATATATTAATGTCAGATATGGAAACACTGAAGGAAAAAAAACCCTGGTGACTGTATAGTTACACGCATTTACTGTGTTTTAACCTATAGTTGATCAGTTTTAATAAGTCTTTAATGAAATCTATGTCGTTAAAAAATTTCCAATAAATTGTCTGATTTCTATTTACATTAAAATTTCATACTTAAGTTAGATTTACTGAGGAATTTGCCCTTTCTCTACCAAATTCTCAGGAAGGCTAAGTTCTTTTTTTCTTTTGTTTACTTGCTTGCTTGCTTTTCTGTCTATCTGCCTGTCTTTTTTTCCCTCAGAAACTACTTGGCATTTTAAGAATTAATTTCAAGTGAGCCTAAGTTTTTTGATGCAATTCAAGAATAAATAAAATATTATCATGCAATTGTAAACTCAAGAGAATAAAATTGTGCCAGTCACAATTTCCCTTCTCAGAACTTGTAGATCCTGGTCACATATTTAAAGATGGGTCTATATGAATTAACATTTTCCCAAATGGTCTAAACCCTTCTGCTCCATTTATCCTTCCTGTCCTTTATATCCATTTCTTTGGTCTGTTGGTGTTAAAACCATTTAAAGCAGCTAAGAAGCACAAATTCCAGTGAGTCCAATAAATTCAGATAAAACTCTGAAAGGAGGATTTTTTAGAAACTTGTTTCTCAAGATGGTAAAACTTGAAGAGAGGGACAGGAATTAGACTGCATTCCCTTTGAAAATAATTTTGATTTGATTTCTTGTAAACAGAGTCTAGCTGCATCATCGCCTTTTATTCTCATTTTTAGAAATACTAAGATTTGTACACCTCTCTTTCTGATCTACATATTTAAATAAAGCTGTTCAAAATTTCTCTAGCTTTGAAAACAAAGTGATGTTTTGATGATCTATACAATGAATGTATATAGTAAAGCATCTTTCATATTTTTATTAATTTTATTTCCACTTGTTAATATTGCCAACATTTAGAATCAAGTTAATGGAACACCAATGAGAAAATCAAAGCTATTTATTGTAAGCACTTTTAAAGTATTTTAAAATACAGTCATGCTCAGATAGAGTTGAAGAATCCCAGAATTAAAATTGCCCTCATGAAAATGAACAGGTTATAGCTTAGAACATGGAAATAGCCATAACATGTTTTAGTGAAGTGTTTTATTCTTCATGGATACTTCATTTTCCATTTATCCATAAACGAATGTTCACATTAAGAATATTCATCAATACTCAGTTATAAAAATGAATGCATGAATAATTTGTAAGTGAATATATACATGGCCAAAGTTTAATTTGGCTCTCCATTCAAAAAAATAGTGTCGGTGGATATTGGGGCATTATCACTCAATTCATGCTTACATTTTTTCAGAAGTTTATAATCAAAGTAAAAAAATTCTAACTTAGCTGAGGAACGCACAATGAAATGTATTTAGATTTAAAAAAACCTTATGTATTCTATAAAGATAAGCATAACCATGCCAGAGCCCCACTCATACTCACTAACCATGCAGCGGGTTACTGTATTAAGAACGAGTATCAAATGCACAGGTGCTAGCTCCCTCCACGTACCATAGGATAAGCTTTAATCACAAAACTCCTTATCCTCATACTTGCTCTTGGCAATGGAAACAATTTTTAAAGGTTATCTCCAAGATCACTTTGGTGATTTCCCAAAAAATTAGGTGGTGGCGAATGAATGTGGAGTTCTTATAAACAACTGATATGCCAAACTATTTACAGGAATGTAATGATTAAAGCCTAAATTTAACTCTCCTCTTTTTTTTTTAATTTTATTTTTATTATTTGCCCAAGGGGTACAGGTCTGTGAATCATCAGGCTTACATCTTTCACAGCATTCACCAAAGCACAAACCCTCCCCAATGTCCATAACCCATCCACCCTATCCCTACCCTCCCACCCCCCAGTAACCCTCAGTTTGTTTTATGAGATTAGAAGTCTCTTATGGTTTGTCTCCTTCCCCATCCAACTCTCCTCTTAATGAGAGAGGCATTTGGGAAACTATCAACCAACAGGCTTTGCACTATAGTGTGGCTTTCTCTGTTCCTATCTCTAAGAACTTAGAGAGCTCCAACACTCGTGTTCCTTAGAGGTGCCTCTAACAGAACTCCACTTTTAATATGATCTTTGAGCCTGCTCTCATTTTTTTAAAGAGAGAACATCATAACATTTACAACATAGATATAAAACTGACAGTGTCCAAACATAGGAGCTGGCAAAGACAATATGTAACACGCACCTAAAACTATATTTCTAGGGTGCTTTTAGTCTGGCAATTATTAATAGTACATATTTAAGACCATATCCTCAATATGAACTGTTACTCAATTTGCTAGATAATAGTTCTTTTCCCACAATGAGTGAATACAAGCACTGTTCTTCAGTTTTGGTTTTTTTTTCAGTTTACGGAAAGTAACACTTTTGTAGAGGAAAAAGAAAACATCAGTTCTTTCTGTATTTAATTTCAGTGTTGGTAGATCTAAATATTTCAGTCTTAACTTCTTCATACTTCATAAACATAGTGAGTCAGAGAACAAAATGGTTAAATGTAACTTCTTTTTCACTTGCATTTAAAAGAAATTACTTTGGTGGTTTTCATCCTAGCTTGTAAATCACCGAAAATGAAGTAACTACAATTCTATTTAATATTATGTCAGGAAATGGATTTGATTAAAATACAGATAAAAATTGGCCTTTTAATAAGGTAAAAATTGGCCTTTTCTTCTAATTTAATTTGTTCTTGGGAGTAAAACGTCTGGATATAAATGCCAGGAAATCTTGGGTTTATGGTTTTAATTAGCTCTATTCCAAACAGGGCATACAAATAAAAAGAAAAAAATCAAAATAACAACATCTTCCAAGCAAAAAATTACTATGTAAACATTAGTTATGAGATTAAGTACCCATTACAAACAAAGATAGATAATATTTAAATAAAATATTATTAAAGTTATTAAAGTATTTCATCTTTAAAATATGAATCACAGAAATTATGAATGCAAAATCCTAATGGGATATAAGTAAAATAAATAAGTTTAAAGTAAAAATATATAATAATATTTTACTGTACTTAATTCTGCAACTAATCTCTTTTACATACATTTAAGTAAATTAGCATGAAAGCTGCTACTTTATTTACCTATGAATCCGTAGAATAGTTACAATTCTTTTACATTTTAACCATTGGTTTCTCTGCATTTTAAATTTAAACTTCATATTACTGAAATGCAATCCATTATATTGGATTTAGTTAAACTTCTTATGATTTTTGCCTGGTAAATAGAACTTATAAGTAAAGATAGCCAACCCAATAAACCAGATTGAACAGAGCAAAAGCTGTTGGGAAAAATATTCGAGAATAGGAGTCAATTTTAGCAATGCGTATGTGGATCCTTCCTTCCCTCCATGACCCTGTTCTGCAGTCTTCAAAGCAACAGAAGAAGCTGGCACAATCTTTGCCCTCCAAACACTGATACCCATATTCCTCTTCTCCATGTGGCAGAGAAATGCTATTCATTGGAATCAGAGTGGATCCAGGATGGAGTCCAGGGGACATCTGAGTAAAATAATAAATGAGTTTTTGAGAAAAAAAATGTCATAAAGAAAGATCAATTTGTCTCCTCAAGGCAAACTCTAAAAGACTGATATGTAATAAAAATTATCTTAGTTTACAGAAATCAAAGAGGTGTTCAATCCTAATGTGTTTTTAGATTATAATTTACTTTGTAAGACATAACTTAATATTATTTTACATTCCAAAGACCGTGCAGAAAAAAACCCTCAAATATGCAATATATTTTATAGCTTTAGAAAATCGACCCACCAAAATATTGTTAACCATGAATCTAATTCTAAAACAAAAATAAACTCTATATTTCTCTATTTTACACTAAAACATTCACAATGCTGTAAGTATCTGTTTGCTATAATTATATTATATAATTTATTTATTTTAGAGATAATGAGAACAAATAGCAAAGATGACATTTTCATAATGCAGTAAAACCTTGAGGAGCTGTGAATGAATAAAAAAGACATGGGTTGGGTTTGTAGCAGTGGATAAGGTATCATATTTTGGAGACAGAATATGCAGGAGTTAAAAACTCAGGTTTGAGAACAACTGTGTCCAAAATTTGACTTATTTTATCAATATAGCTATCCTCACAGCTGGAATTATATTAGCACCTAATCTTTGTGAGGGCTGTGATGAGTTAATTTCAGAGCTTATTTAAATGATGAGTGCTCCATCTTGCTCAGCTATAATACTTATTATTATCAGGATTATTTGAGACACATATCAAGTTAACTTTTTAGGATACCAGGTTTTGAATAATACTTATATAATAAGATTTTTAAAAAAATATTTAAAAATCAAGCAAGTCTAGGATACCATGAAACACTAAAGCAATCACTTTGGAGTCAGACAGGCTTGGACAGAAATTCCAGCTCTACCCAGGAGAGTTACGTCACTCTGAACAGAAAATGTTAGTGCTCGTCTTTCTATCTCTGTGTCTACTCCTATACAAAAGTCAAAATAATACATAGATTCATTTGAAAATTAAATGAGCTGATGTACATAAAGCACAAAGCAAAACATTTGAAACATAGCAAGTATTCGTCATAGGTAATATTATTGCTGTTGTCATTGTCCTTGCTAGTGTTGATGCCTGAAGAAGAAATACCACCATTTGGTATAAAATACATGCTTAAACAAGGAACAATAACAACAATCTGGACCTCATAAAAAAATGCTACTGGAGAAAAAAAACCATTAATGAACTCTTGAATAAAATGGCAATTAAAGCATTAATGAAGGCTGCAGCTGTAGTAACCCTTCCTTCAGAATTTATGCATATTTTAGGAGTTTTCTTAAAATATGAATCTTACAACTTGCTAAAATTGGTGCCTTTATTATCTAAATGCTAAATATTATGTGGAGATTATTAAATTGTTTTAACCTATCTTACATTCTTCCTAATGAAAATGTTTACAACATTCTTTTTTTCGTTCTGCAATTTGAAATAAAGAAATTTCAAAGCCATGAAAATTAAACATTATATGTAGAAGTTTTAAAAAATTAAACACAAAGAAGAATTTTTAAAAATGTGGATCTATATTCAAATCATTTAAATCCATTTTGTTTCAAATCCAAACTACTAAATATTAAAATTCAGTAGATGTCAAAGTAGCAAATAATCATATTTGGTGATATTTTAAAAAGATAAATGCATCACACAAGTCATAATATCAGAAACAAAATGTGCAGCCTGAAGATAAGGAACAATGCCCTAAACACAAATAAATTCATGACTCTACTTGCCTGGATGTATCATAAAAAGCAGAAGCAGTATATTATTAAATATTAATGACATATCTTTTGAGCTTGACACTTGGGGATACTTGACTAGATTCCGAAATTTTAGTGGAACAGTAAAATTATGTACAAAATGAGGCAAATTGGTATTCATTTCCTTGCCACTTAATACTTAAATAGCATATGTTCAAATGCTAATCAGAGTGAAAATTGATTAAAATACAAGTTTGTTAGTAGGCAATTTCAAGGTTATATAGCACAAAATACATTCCATATATCACTCAACACTGCCATAAATAGGAAGATGGTGTGTTTGTTGGAAGATATCAATAGTGCATGAGGGGTATGATTAAACATTAGCGTGCCCCAAAGTGGAGAAAAACTGAATGTGGTTCATTTTAAAACTGGACTCATCTCTGGTGGTCAAAATCAGGGAGAGCTTCTACTGCAGTGACACTTTCAATCAACAATTTTCCAGTTTCCTGCTGCCGCCTCAAAACACCACAAGTTCATAAAGTGAAAGAAGCTACACTTTAATGAATGGTGGATGTGAATAGAAATATACTTTATAGCTGCTGAGAAAAATATCCCAAGTTGACATAGTAGCAATAAAATAAAATATTTTGACACACAGATTGTGACCTAGAGACCATGAACGGAGTAATCAGAAGAATATACATATTCCAAACCTTATTTATCTGAAGTGCAGCTGTCTTACCCATCTTATCATTTCTCAAGTAAAACTCCTGTTGCCCCCAAAATAGCAAGCATTTTAAAAATAAGAAATAAATCAGTTTAAGTAATATAAAAAGAAACTACATAACTGAGTAGGATTTTCTTTTACCTAAATAATATAGTTTTCAGAATATGCCATTTTGTCATTCTTTGAAAAAGTCACTAAGAATATAGCCGAATTTAACATTAGGAGAAACTGATCCCATTCTCATTATTAAAGATATGTTTGTCTGGTTATATATTATCTGCTACATTATTTATATTTTAAAGGTTTATTTATTTATTATTTGAAGGGGTGCTAGGGGTAGAGGGGTAGAGAAAGAGAGAGATTCTCAAGAAGACTCCCTGCACAGCACAGAGCCCAACATAGGGCTCAGTCTCTAAGATCATGACCTGAGCAGAAATTGAGCAGAAACTGACTAAGCCACCCAGGTGCCCCCCACCTTTATTTTTTAAATATTTACTTATTATTTGAGAGAGAGTAAGTACTACATTATTTATATTAGTAATAAAGTTAAGTATACAAAATATACTTCAAGCACCAAGATACACTAATGCCAAAGAAATATCAAATAATAAAGAAAACATTTATGTACAAATTACATTTATGTATGTTTGTATAATTATAATTGTTATTAGTATCATATACTAATACCATCAATGTTATTAAATATTAGTAGCATGAATATCAAACATTTTAGGTCATGTTACTGATATTATGAAATACCGACTAATATTACTATTATTAACTTCTTATTTAAAACTTTGTATGCGAGAATGCGAGCCTGAGCACAGGTTTTCTCCACTCTACTTTTATAAAATTCCATTGAAGTATCAGTTGGGATTTCAGAAACTATAAAATCCACATCAGTGTTAAAAACTGATGCTGAGCAGCCCAGTCAGCATGTCAGAATTCGTACTAAGTTTCTGAACGACAAAGAACAGGTAAAAACAGGCCAAGATTTCAGGAAGCCACATTTCAGAAGAGGCTCAGATAATGGAAACCTGAGTGTGGGAGCTATTGTTCCCACCCAAGACACTTCATAAACACTCTCATGCAGGATGAATGGGAGTGATAAACAGGATGGAAAACATGACATTAGTTAAATGTCTATCTCCAGAAGATCTACAGCTGTTTGAACCACTGCTCATCTGTGCATGTCAAGAAGTAGAGATGCTGACAGGTCAGAGTCTGCTCCTGTTTAGAATTCTGTAACATTTAAAAATAAACAAACAGATAAATTCATGGCACTCCAGGGAGGATTAGAGCTTGTGGAGTTGGTATTGGAATGTTCTAGGGATACCCCTAGATCATCACTTAGAATGTATGTGTGTATGTCTGGAAGCAGTTAGATGTCATGCTCCCCATCCACACACATGAAAATGAAATGTGGCAGTTGCACACTTAGCAGTTCCAGGCCAAGCTTGCAGGGCCTACTGGCAAAAAATCACTGAGCACTTTCAAGGTAAACTAACAGTACAAAAGAAAAACGTGAAGACGAACAGTTAGAATTACTGATTCTAATAATTTAGGAAACGTAAAAGAATGTTAGACTTTTGAATTAGTTCCCTCAGAAATACTTGAAGGGATGTTTTGTCCACTTAAGTAAAACAGGCAGGAGATCAGTTAGAAAATGGTAGCTCTCAGGAATTCAAGAAGTTATTTTAAATTTAGGGAAAAAACCTGAAACACTGTAAAATAAAATCTTGAGGAAAGAAGTTGCCTGCAACATATAGACAAAAAAAAAATACCTCAATAATAAAATATGATAAAGAAATCTGGAATACATGGATAAGTAACCAAAGTGGTCTAAAATCCACCTAAAAAGAATTTTAGAAGAGAAAACAGAAATAAATTGAAATAAAGAATCAAGAAAAGTCTCAGAAATGAAAGATGGGAATATTAAGCAATGAGGAAATGTATAAGGTAAAAAGAAAAACAAAGTGTACTGTCCCTTGAGAAACTTTAACTCATTACAGAAAGATGAAGAAGTACATTTTCAGGTAGGAAAAGAAAAAAACTTTGCTGACAAAGAAATAATAAAAAGACTGGCATTATAACTAGTGATAATAATGAATTGAGAAGTAGATATTTAAGTGTATTATTTAAAATTTGAAAATTAACCAAAATTATTAAAGGTAAGATAAAATATTGAAGGAAAGAATAAGAAGGTGACAGTGGAAAGCTATATATTTTTTTACACCAAAGAGTTAGGACTACTTTGAAATCTGGTACCTCAAGAATCAGAAGTATAATGGAAATAATCATCAAAGGAAAGTAAGGGCAAAAATGGTTAAAATGTGGTTAATTCTGAAGACTGGGAGCAAGAATTCAAGAAAAAGAATCTTATTCTTCATTTATACATTTTCCGTTGCTTGATTGGTTCAAGTATTTCAGCCGTCCATGTATGTTATTTTTAAATTTATTTTTTAATGAGATTTTTTACTTGTGATTAATTTGGTCCCTTTCAGCTGTAATAATATATTATGGTTTTATTGGAAGAGAAATGTCAAGGAATGTTACTTGGAAATCAAATTAAGATGAAAGAGGAGCTTTTGGTGGTAGTATTTATATACCTCTAGAGGAGCATTAAACGACCATTGTCGCAACTGATAGTAAATGGCTATTCTATGCATTGAAAACAGCCCGCATCCACCGACTCTACAATGATTTAAATAACCTGTTTTTCACATCTCATCAATATCAAATGATACTTCCTGGAAGCTTTGCCAAATATCATTACAGGAGAGAAGACTTTAATTTGTGAGACTGTATATTGATATGGCTTTTTATTATTTTAGTATTCTGAAAGATAGACAAATGTTTATTCATATAGATATGAACTAACTGAAAATAAGATCTTTTCTTTGCAGAGAAGGGTCTCCAGTTTGGGGATTGTGGACAAAACGAAAACTTCCCCACACATTACCTTCACCCTAACACCCTGGTTCCTGCTTCAGTAATGTATTACTTCTTGAACTATTGCATTAGTTTCCAAATGTATCTACTCGCCTATTTTGCCATTTAATTGTATATTCTATTCTGCTCCTAACTCTGCGTCAGAAATGTAGATATGAATATGCCATCTTGTTTTTCATTTTTTTATTTTTCAAATTTTTTGAAGATTTATTTATTTATTTATTTGACA